>ML791112.1:163126-188372 GCA_009831015.1 Picea engelmannii | reverse complement strand
CTGGGAGGAGGTTTCCATGGATTTCATCATAGGGTTATCGAATTCTGAAGGAAAGAGTGTCATCATTTTGATTGTTGATAGACTAACCAAGTATGCACACTTTTGTGCACTCTCTCATCCCTTCAAAGCCAATACAGTTTCCACCGCATTCATGGAGACAATTCAAAAACTACATGGCAGCCCAAAGATTATTGTAAGTGACAGAGATCCCATCTTCACTGGACATTTTTGGACATAATTATTTTCTTGTTTGGGTACTCAATTGGCTCATAGCTCATCCTATGATCCTCAATTTTATGGACAAACCGAGATAGTGAACAAATGTCTGGAAGGCTACCTTTGTTGCTTTGTCTCTGATAAACAAACACAATGGTTCAAATGGTTACCCTTGGCAGAATGATGGTATAACACTTCCTTTCATACTGAAAAAAAAATGACACCATTTATGGCACTCTATGGATACCACCCTCCTTCCATCACTTCTTCTCTAAAATAAAAATCTAATGTTCACACAGTGGAAGACCACATCGAGAATCAACAACAAGTTCTCCAAATATTAAAGGATAACCTGACCATGGCACAAAATCACATGAAACAACAAGTAGATCAACATCGTAGTGAAAGAAGTTTTGAAGTAGGGGATTGGGTGTTTTTAAGAATACAACCATACAAACAGATTTCCCTCAAGAAAGCCAATAAGGATAATAAATTATCACCAAATTACTATGGCCCTTATAAGGTGTTGCAAAATATTGGTACTATGGCATACAAATTGGAGTTGCTTGCATCTTCACGAGTACACCTAGTTTTCCATGTTTCATGCTTAAAGAAGGTTATATGTGACAAGATCCTAGTTCAAACTATATTTCCAGAACTTGATGAGGAAGGAAAAATCATATTGGATCCTGAAGCCATCACTGACACAAGAATTCACCAACTGAGGAATAGATCCATTTCAAAGTATCTCATTAAATGGGGGAAACTATCGGCTGAAGATTCCACTTGGGAAGATGAGTCTTTTATATAGAAGCATCTAGAGTTACTCAAGCATTGTAGACAACACTTGTCTTAAGGGGAGGGGCACGTTAAGCCCTAAATAATTGCTCATTACCCCTTAATTGGGGCATATTACATTAGTAATGTTATTTTATTTATGTCGGCTTTAGTCCATTAGTTGTAATTATACCTCCTAGTCTCCTATATATACCAAGGAGACATTTTCACTTGGAATCATCTTGTATTTGGACATTTATGTGGGAATAAGGAGGTTGCCCCCTCGAAGAGGCTTATTATCTGAATTTCTCTCTTTTTCAAGGCATTGAATACTTATTTTGAGGTTTTTCTATGATATATTGATATTTGGCTCCTAACATGGAGTTGAATTAAAATTCGGGGCATGTTAAAAATGTTTAAGATGGTATAGAAGGTACCTGTAGCATTCAGGGCCAAATAATATTAATTGGCCTGAAACTTAAGCACGCTGTATCTAGCAAACTAGAACTTAGAAAGAGGTGAAAATTGGACAAATTTTCCAAATTATGATGATGAAGGAACCCAATTGGGATCCCACCAAAACTATAGAAGGGAAGAAACAAAGAAGCATAAATACAATTCATATTTGCACTTGGTTAAGATGTGAACATAAGGGATTCATGGGTAATATTCAAATGGCCATAACTTTCTGCTCAAGACTCCTAATTGAGCAAGGAAGCAGTCATTGTAAAGGTATTGGATAGAGGAATCCATATATCCAGCCATAAAATTTATTTGAGCAATTAATTTCACAATAAATCAGAAGAAATAATTCTATTGCATTATTGGAACAAAATTGTACATAATTTCATGAATTTGTTAAATTATTTAGCCTAACAAATTTTGTTGGCTGCACATTTTGCAGAGTTAACAACATTTAGATCAGAATAGGATAAAAACAAGGTTCATAATCATGGAATATGCACAGGGGGATTAAAACCATGAATATGAGATTAGGGGGATGTATGTCAATATGGGTAATGAAGGTACAAATTCAAATGGACATGGAGAAGGTAAGGAAGAAATCATGAACTTGGTATAGACCATAAAAGTTTGCAAAACGATGTCAAAATTTATAAATATTATAATGAGAGGCTTATGAAATCCAAGGAGCAACAAGAGGTCTTCAACATCAAGTTAATGTAGATCTTGGACACAATAGATAAGACTACATATAAGGATATTGAGTCAAGCAGATTAGGGAGCCATAGGTCTCATGATGAGAGGAGAAGAACAAGAAGTGATGGTAGGTATCACCATCACTCCCCAAGGCATTAAAAAAGAAGAGCACACAACAGTTCAAGTCCATCCCCTATCAGGAAACATAAGATATCTGGGGTGGATGAGCTACAGAGAGAAATGAACAAAATCAAGACTTGTATATTTGATGGTGAGCACAAAAAGGATGAGGATGCAAAGATATGGCTGCTAGGCATGAGGAAGTATTTTCAGTTGCATAATTACTCTTCACAGGCAGAAGGTAGAATTGTTATTTATTATCTCAAGGGAAAATAATAAATGTGGTGGGACCAATTTGTGCAGGTACAACACATTGATGAGAAGAAGGTTACTTGGAGGGAATTCAAGAGGTATTTTCAAAAGAAATACTTGACTAAAATATACTATGATAAGAAAATGAAGGTCTTCTTTGAACTCATGCTTGGGAGTATGACCATAGATGATTATGAAAGAAGGTTTTTAGAGCTGTTGAAATACATTGTTTCCTTCATCAAGGATGAACAATTTAATATTTACAGGTATTTGAGTGGGCTGCCATCATTTATCAGTGAGAAGATACAATATGATGATCCCAAAACATTGGAGGAAACTATAAGAAGGGATAAGTGCATTTATGATCAGCATAAAGGAAGAGCAACTTACCAAAAATATTGGGAAGAAAAGAAGAAAAGAAAGTGGAACAGAGGAAGAAGGGATCTAAGACACCATTCTTCAGAAATAACTCTCTGGTACAACAAAATTCTAAAGAACCTAGAATGACCAGGAAGGGAAAAAACCAAGGAAACCACCTATTCAATGTTGGGGTTATGGGGGGGATCATATGTATAGAGATTTCCCTCACATAGATGAAAAAGTGAGGATTGTTCACAATGTACAACAAAGTGATATAGTGGAGGACATGAGCATAAATGTACCTAATATATACACAACCCTGGACAACAAGAAAGCTGATTTTCTGTCACATATGATACAAGTGGAAGGTGAGATCAACAACCAAAACATTTATATTTTAATTGATTCTAGAGATATTCATAGTTATCTAGATCCTAGGATGGTGGAAAGTTTTCATTCGCCAAGAAGAAATCTTGGAAAATATTGGTTGGTGCAGTTGGCTACAAGAGCTAAAATAAAAATTGATGAGATGGTTAAGGGTTGTCCAATGGACATGAATGGACTGAGCACCAGGGAATATTTGAACATCATACCTTTAGGTTCCTATGACGGCCTAATTGGTATGGATTGGTTGGAACAACATCATGTTGTCCTAGACCATTATAATAAGGCATTTAATTTCTTAGATGAGGAAGGGAACTTAAAGGAAGTACAAGAAATTCCCAAGGCAGTAACCATTAGAGAAGTTTCAACCTTGCAGTTGAAGAAAAGTTACAGAAAAGGGTATCAAATATTTGCAACACATATGGAAGAGACAACTAAAGATAAGGTGCCAAATATTGAAGATTATGGAAACCTAAAGGAGTTTGAAAATGTGTTTAAAGAAATAATAGGATTACCACCCAAGATAGATATTGATTTCTTCATCAATTTGATGCCTGGATGATCCAAAATTGGATCCAGGAGCTTGATGGGGCTTAGAAAGGCCTAAAGATAAAATTTATTAGAATGGATTCAAAACGGACATGTGTGTAGGCCTCATCGATATGAACCCAATGCAACTTGAATAGGTTAAAACGGACATCGTATGCTCCATATATCATGATCTGTTCATTTGGCCAAATAGGCAAAAAAATTATGACTGTACAGTCCATACAGTGCCATGTGGTAGCTGACTGTATAGGTCATATGACCATATAGCTAATGTGGCAGGGTACATGGCACTAACATGGAATAGTATGTGGCACTAACGTGGAAAGAGGCTGACTGGGCAGTTGATGTGATAGGTGGACCTATAAGGGAGTGACATGTGTCACCACTACAAGGGTGACACGTGGCACATCTGTATTGATGATGTGGTAGGTAAAACACATGGCACATCCGTACTGATGATGTGGTAGGTACAACACATGGTAGGTGATAGGGCAGACAACTGGACCAATAGGCGATTAACACGTGGCATTGGTTTCGGCGAATGGTTAGGTGCCACGTGGCCCAGACATGGGCTGTCGCATGTCACCCATTGATTGGTTAAAGTTTCATTGAAAAACATGTTTGGAGCGTGGTGGATTTGAACCCGTGACCTTTGGCCGAGCTAGTGACATGGCAGGGATGGGCTAGCCATCCCGCCCTCGGTGGTCCTTGAAATGTAATGTGGTAAAGTTTTATTTAAACTTGAACTATGGTATAGTTGGAAGAAATAAGGGTTGGGGCCTAGCCCCAACCTCCAGTCGTAACATCATATATGCCCATTTTAATCGGCCCCACTCCTTTGTAATCTGTTGGTGCGAATACGAAGAGACTAGCCCCGGTTTTCGGGCTATTCCTTTTTCCACTCCACATGACCTAGACTGTAGTTACGTTTTGGCACGAATGTAGGGGTTATCCCCGGTCAGTCGGGCTAGCCTGTCGATCAGGGGCTAACGAAATAGGGTTATACCTGTATATATGACGCATGGAGCTCCAAGTTCTGGACATATGGAAATCAATGCGACCAGGGGGGGCGAGATTGAGAGGGGCTAGTGCACCAACAACCTAGTTCGAGCCCACATGGAGACCGTCCATACGACCATGAGCCGAGAAAAAAAGGGGTTGTGCCCATATTTGACATAAACTGGGTTTTTTTACATTATAATAGTGATTTTATTGGTATTTTATCAACAATTTTAGGATATTTTGGTCTTTTTGGGGGGATATTGGGTCCTTTTTGAGGCCAGATCTTGGGGAGAAGTTGGGAGATGGTTACCAAATTCAAATATATATAAACTAGGGTTTCTTGAAGCCATGTTGGGGAGGTTCAGAATAGATTTATGCTGAATATTTTCCAAGACAAATCCATTTTTATGCAGGGAAGCTGTTGAGGAGAGAACCTTTGCGGGCCATTTCTGGGAGCCCCAGTCATACAATTTCAGTGTTGTTTATTTTGTTGGGTTCTAGATATTTGGTAGAACAAGACTAGATCAATTTGTAGCCTTTTTGGCAATGCTGTGATGCACTTTTAAATATTAGAACATAAATAAGAAAGCCTCACCCACAGAGACAAAGGCCCAGAGACGTAGGCGATATTGCTGAACTCTGTTATCACATTGGTGTTTATGGTTTGCTGATCCTCATGCTTTATTTCAAATATGTATATGTTTATATGGGTATTATTCTTCTTCTATAATTCTTCCTCCTTCATTCAAATTCCTAAATGGTTAATTAACACATGCTAAATAACTCAACCATTGTCGTTTAAAAGATCCATTCGGATCATTGGATCAACCCCAATATCCAAGACCCCTTACAGGATGTGTACATCGGAACTAAAGGAATTACAAATGAAACTTGAAGAGCTTATGAAGAAGGGATATATACACCCAAGTGTGTCACCTTGGGGTGCTCCAATATTATTTGTGAAGAAAAAGGATGGAACATTGAAACTTTGCATTGACTTCAGGCAATTGAACAAGGTAACCATGAAGAACAAGTATCCTTTGCCAAGGATAAATGACCTCTTTGATTAGTTGAAAGATGAAAAAATGTTCTCTAATATTGATCTCAAGTCAAGCTATCATCAGGTAAGAGTTAAAGATGAAGACATCAACAAAACTATCTTTAGAACTAGGTATGGCTATTATGAGTTCACAGTAGTGCCATTTGGGTTGTCAAATGCACCTGTTGTATTCATGTGTTTAATGAATGGTGTTTTCAAAGAAAACTTAGATAAGTTTGTTAATGTCTTCCTAGATGACATTCTTATATATTCTAATTCTGAAGAAGAGCATGAGAAAAACTTGAAAAGGGTGTTATAGGTATTGAGGGAGCATCATTTGTATGCCAAATTGAGAAAGTTGGCATTCCATCAGAAGAAAATTCATTATTTGTACCATATCATTTTAGAGGAAGGAATGACAGTGGAACCAGAAAATATCAAGGCCATTGAGAGGTGGAAAAAACCAAGGAATGTCTCTAAGGTGAGATCATTCACAGGACTTGCAGGTTACTACATAAGATTCATTGAGGGATTCTCAAATATTGCACACCCAATCACTTCCTTGTAGAAGAAGGGTGTGAAGTTTGAGTGGACATCAGATTTTGAAAGGAGTTTCCAACACTTGAAGCATTTATTAAAAATTGCTCCAATACTAAGGATTGTTGATCCAAATGAAGACTTCATTGTATGCACTTATGCATGTAAAGAAGGGATTGGTGTAGTCCTTAGTCAAAATCAGTACGTGGTGTGTTATGAATCAAGGAAATTAAATGAGCATGAAAGGCATGATGCTAATCATGATTTGGAATTGGCAGCCATAGTGCATGCCTTGAAGATGCGGAGGCACTACCTCATGGAAAAAATATTTTAGTTGAGGATAAACCATAGTGGTTTGAAATATTTATTTGGAAAATCAACTCTAAATGCCAGATAAAGCAAGTGGTTGGAATTCCTTAGTGAATATGACTTTGATGTAAAGCATATCAAGGGGAAAGAAAACAAGGTGGCTGATGCACTCAACAGAAGGATGCATGAGATTCATGCTACAACCATTAGCATGCACCAATCATATTTGAAAGGAATAATCTTAGAGGTTGCAAACTAAGATTTACCATACATGGATATAAAGACAAAATTACAACATGGTATTTTGCAGTAGAAAAGTGAAGAATATAAGCTAGAAAAAGATGAAATTCTGATGTATTGGGGAATAATTTATGTGCGCAATTTTCAGGATTGAAAAATATGATTTTAAAAGAAATGCATACTGTGCCTTATGTTGGGTACCCAGGTTACCAAAAATCTATTGTAGCTGTCAGGAGACAATATTATTGGCTAGACATGAAGAAAGAAGTTGTTATTTTATTTCTAGGTGTTTGGAATGTTAGAAGGTCAAGGATGAGCATAGACGCTGTTTTGCTACAACCATTTCCCATTCCTGAGTGGAAATGGGAAGCTGTAACGATGGATTTTATTACTAAACTACCTAGAACTAGAAAGCAACATGATTCTATCATGGTAGTGGTGGATAAGCTTACCAAATCTGCCCATTTTATTCCAGTAAAGCTCACTTACAAGGAAACTAACATAGTTGATATTTATATGAGAGAAATAGCTTGATTACAAGGAATACCCAAGACAATTGTGTCTGACAGAGATCCAAAATTTACATCAAAATTTTGGAAAGGATTATTCAAGGGATTTGGAACAAATATGCATTTTAGCACAACTTATCATCTAGAGTCAGATGGGAAAATATAAAGGATGAATGAGGTGATAGAAGACATGATAAGAGTGTATGTGATGGATAAACCATCCAAATGGGAGGATTATTTGTATTTGGTGGAGTTTTCCTATAACAATGGGTACCAAACATATTTAAAGATGAGCACATTTGATATGATTTATGGAAGAAAGTGCAACACACTGGTAAGATGGGACAACCCAACAGACAAAGTAGTAGTTGGGCCATAATTACTCAGGGAAATGGAAGAGAAAATGATGAAAATAAAATAGAATTTAAAGGCTTCCCAAGATAAACATAAAAGTTATGCTGATAAAGGAATAACTCACAGAGAATTTAAAGTGGGTGACCATTTGTTCTTAAAGGTAAAGGACAAGAGAAGTTCCATGAAGTTGGGAAATTGTTGAAAGTTTGCAGCTCGTTATTGTGAGATGTTTTAAATCCTGGAAAGGATTGGGCCTATAGCATACATGATTGCCTTACTTGCATCAATGTGTATTCATAGTGTATTCCATGTATCATTGCTTAAAAAGTATGTTCCTGATGCTAATCATATCATTGATTGGAATGTGATTCAGGTGGAGCAAGAAGATGAGTTTCAAGTGAATCCGGTGTGCATATTGGACTAGAAGATCAAGAAACTCTGAAATCAAGCCATAGGGATAGTAAAGGTCCAATGGACCTGGTACAGTCTTGAGGATGCAACTTGGGAGCATTAGGATGCTATGTGGGAAGATTACTCACATCTTTTTGAAGACTTTTGAAGTTTTGAATGTATATATCTATATACTGCATTGAGGACAGTCCATAAATATGGGGGAGGGGAATGTAACACCCCTAATCTGAACTCCAACTGTAAATGTAAATATAAAAGTACATATGTATATAAGCTAGTGAGATGTTTGTATCAAGTCTTGGACATACTTTTTTTTTCACATTCTATAGTAGAGTGTGCACCTGTGTAAGTGCGCAAGTTTGACACACTAAAAAAAGAGTGCACACATCCCAGGATTCCATGCACATTAGATTAAGAACACGATCTTGAGGCTAGACAACCTTTGTATATATGTTTGTGTTTTTTAGGCTAGTGAGTGTGGATGAAAAAATTCCAGTACACATGTATTGCAAAAGTAAATGTAATAACATGAAAATCTTAATGAAAACACATCACTGCGATAGAAGAACGATGTAAAAGAGTATGGGGGAATAAACTCCATTAGTTAGGGAAAGGGGGAATACAAGTTGAGGATAAGGGAATAACTTAAGGGGGCTTAAATGCAAAGGAATATTATATTAATATTCCTTAAAGTATAAAGTGTGCATATTTATTTAAGACTAAGTTCTAAGGATGGGGACAAGTGGGCCCAAAGTAGTTCTCCATAAGACAAGTGTCAAGTTGGGAACATGCATACATATAGTTTGGACTTAGTTAATTTTCCTATCATTTTATCATCATGATGCCTACACTCACTCAACTATCACCCATACCCTGTTGTTACTATACCTATACCTGTACCTTGGTTAATTGGGACCTAGACTAAAGAAGTGGGTTGTCATTCCCATAGGATTTTGAAGAGGTGGGTTGTCAAGTCTGTGAGAATTCTCTCTAGGTGAGAGGAATGGTGGGAATTGATTCCTGAAGGTGCAAAACTACAGCTACAGGTCTCTGATACTTCCTGTCCGACCTATTGTTGAAGCCCCAGAAAGGAAGTGGGGCAGCCGAGGAACTATTGAGAATATAAGAGGCACACCTCCTGGGGTGGGACATGCATGTGGTGAATGAGGGACTGTAGGATGTTAGTTTGAGTTGACACCCATGATTGAGTTTTTATGCTATCTAAGATACCTTAGTTGGGCTAGGAATCCTTTACCTAGGTGGAGTTTAGTCCCAACTCGGGGGTGACACATTGCCGAGAGTTATGAGCAGTGCGATCTAAGGCTGGGAGGAATGTGGAAGGTCTGCACGCAGTTGGTGTTTTTTTTAAATCAAGGATAAGTGTCAATTGTGTGTTAATTCATATGTTGCATTAATATTTATGCATTTATTTTCATGGGTTTTTTCCCATGTATGTTGCATGCGTATTTTTGTTATGAATCTGTGCATTTGCTGAGTATTTTTATGATTTAAATTAGTATCATAATTCAAAATTTTAAGTGGCATATCCCAATAGGTGGTTGGGGATGCTACAGGGATCCATCCCAACTAATATGTGCATCAGAGGTATGTAATATATATATATATATATATATATATATAATCCATTCAACACATAAGATAGGATGGAGAGGAATAAAAGGGTTGATAACAAACTTTGTGAGTATTTAAGTTTTCCACATTTCTTAAGATTTCATGTTTGTCATGATCTTTATATTTAAATAATTAATTTACACTTGTCCATGGATGTATTCTAGTAGGCGATAACATACCAAAGGATCCAACCCATGAATTGATAAACATTGGATTAAGTATGGGTTGTGAGTATCTATTGAAGAATGAAAGTTTAATTGAATAATTTTTAAGTAGACATGTTGTTTAACTTCCTTTGTTTTATAATTAATGAAAACCAATAAAACTTTATATTGATTATATTGACTATGCTTTGTCATGTCGTATTAAACATGCAGGAAACAAAGTATGGAATGCAACCAATAGATGAGATTTTGAGAGAATTCATGAAGCATGGCTTTGAAAGAATGTGTATTGTTTATGAAAGACTTGGTGCTAAGGTATGTTTTTTGATTTATGCAATCATGTATATTCTACTATATATATAAATGTAGATATACTTATTATAGTTTATTTATATGTTTGTAGATGGAAGATGAAGGAGCATAACATAAAAAACAAGCCAATCAAGAAAAAAATATGTTAAAAAACCAAAGTACAATGTCACCTACAAATGGTGAAGAAATGAGGAATGCATGCAGCTCAAGGGATGAAAAAAATTCAACTGATGAATGGAAATAAATATAATTAAATGTTACTGCAAGTTGTATGCTTTGGAATATTTGTCTTTGGAAATCAAAGATTTTGTTTAATGTACTCGACATACTGTCCCAATTGCATGAGGACATGTTACCAATAAGTGTAAAAATTACAATTTGGTTGCAATTTGATTATTGTGGACCTTTACATTGTCCCTTTTTGTATGAAAATGAATCTCTTATTCATATATAATAAAATGGGTTTCTTATTTCATTGCATTGTTGAATGTTGAAAAATGTTGTGTTCCTAAATACTTAATATGTGGATGATTTGCATTGTTACAACTAACACATGTGTAATTGGTTGGATGACACATTAATGCAATCGTTATATCTAAATTCAATAACAAAAATAGAAAACAATATTATTATAAACACATATTTTATTTTGAAATGATTAATTGAAAATTTGTAAAAAACAATGAATTAAAATATACACATATTAGTGCATTGTATTTTTTTGAACATGCTAGACAGTGCGTGCCATAATATAGATTGGTGTGCTTTTAGGAGTCATATGCATTGGTTCACATTAATTATAATAACACATCGGTACGAATTATTAAGAAAATGTACCATTCCATAAACGATATAACRTATAATAATATTTATCGTTTCAAAATTGTAAAGTGATCATGTTTAAACTATATATCATGGCATTAAAAATAATTTACAAACCAATGCATTAAGTTTATTATATGCACTGAGGTTATAAATATTATTTAGCACTAGTTCCTTTAYTATAATATACGCACCGATGCTTAGTAAAAATAATGGCACCGACATCTCACCTCGAATATTTGAAATTTCGCTACCCTTCTGTGCATATGGTGAAATAGACACTAGTACTACTAATTACACAAGCATCGGGGCACATGCTATATTAAACGCACTGGGTCTCAGGATAACTTGATCACACTAGTGCTCACTATAACTTAAAAATACTGGGGTGTACAAATCCTAAATCACATCAGTGCTTCATACACAAACAAGGTGGAACTGGTTCGTAGAAATGATAAGAGCATCGGTGCTATGCATACAATGTAAAAGGAAGAATCAATGTGCAATAGTTATAAATGCATTGGGGGATTTTTTTATTATATTAAGATCCATGGAATTTGTATTATATTAACACATCGGTGTGTTTTTATTATAGTAATGCGTTAGTGCATGTCTGTCAATACCGCACTGGTGCGTTTTTACAAGAACAACATTGAAAAAAAAACCTCCGCTACAAACTCAACAGACCCAATTTTTTTTGGTTATATCAAACATCCACTAAAACCTTTGTATTCAATAGAGGAGGTTGTAGTGGAGTTTTTTTTGAAAATTTTGCCAAATTTTGTAACACTAAAAACCTTTGCAAAACCTCCTCTAGAAGGTGTTCTCCTTGTAGTGATAGGATCCATGAAGATTCATACTTATCTAATCCAATGTCCCAAGAATGGAATTTTGGTTTTCCTGAAGATGCACTTGGAATTCTTCAAGTATAATTGATTTTTCCTTAGTTCCTCAAAGAATTCTTCCAAATTCCTCTTATGGTCTTCCATATTCTCACTAAACACCATAATGCCATCCAAATATACAACCATTGAATTGTACAAGAATGGTATGAACACATCGTTGATTATGGTGAAAAGGGTAACATGGGCATTGCACAACCCAAAAGGCATAACACGAAACTCAAAATTGTCATACCTTGTCACATAGGTTGTGTTTGACTCATATCCTTCCACAATCCTCATTTGGTAGTATCCCTACCTCAATTCTAACTTTGATAAAACCTTTTCCTTACCCAAATTTTCAAAAGAATCTATTGCCAAAGGTAAGGGGTACTATTTCTTGATGGTTTACTTGTTCAATGCATGATATTCCAAACACATCCTTAATTCTGGTGTGTCCTTGCTCTTCTAGAAGAGGAATGGTGCACCATAGGGGGACCTAAAAGGCTCAATGAAGCTAACATCCATGAAATCACTCAATTTCCACTTCAAGTTTTCCAGCTCAGGTCTAGAAATTCAATAGGGAACCCTAGCCAAAGGCTACAACCCTCATTTCATCTCAATAGGATATTCAATAGTGTGCCTGGGAAGGAGCACTTTAGGAAAATACTCAAGCATTTGGTTTGATCTAACACTTTAGCAAGTGTTGGAGGAACATGCATCGCCACCCCACCCTCAACCACTTCTCCAATCAATTATGCAAAACACATATAAGACTCTATGAGGCAAGCCACCCTCTTATGCTAATCAATGCATAAACCATGCACACCTTTCCATTCAGATTCCTTGATATTGTACATACAACACAAGTGTTTTTTCCACCAAGTTTCACCAAATGAGCCACAAATGATATGAGAAATGAATGAGTTCTTCTTATGAATTCATGCCCAAGGATGAATTCAAATTTATACACCTGCAATATTATGAAGTTTCCACAACCCTTCAATTTATCCAACTAAATGTGAATTGCATATGCAACTCCAACTACTACCTTATCCTTGGAATTGACCATCTTAACTGAATCACTACACCGTGATCCAACTCTAAGTTTGAGTTCACTTTCTAATTCCTTATTTAAGAAGTTCCATGAGGCACTGGAATCCACCATTCACTGTACCATTCTTCCATTGGTAATCAAGTCCGCCTAACAAAGTTGTTTAGGTTCTATCCTTGGTTGCTAGCCAAGGCACCTATTCTTTATGAAGGCTTCTCTAAGAAGGGATTCTCTCTTATCTTTTCCGCATAAGCCAACAATGCACACCTTGTTAAAGGAATTGAATTGAAACAAGAAGAAACCAAATTTTTGGCTCTACCTAAAGTGGATTTCTAATGGGTACCATGCAATGCCATCTTTAGAAGGTTTATGGGGGAGTGTACAGGCTCAACTACTATTGAACCCAAGATGGTTCCAAGTGCATTCTCCATGAATTTTGTGTGAAAATTTAATCCACCAAAGTGCACTCTAAGGTGCGGTCAGACACCCAACCATGATGCTCTTGAACCAATCATGGGCTATAGAAATTACTTTGTGCAATTATACTCAACCTGCATGTGAATCCAACATCTACTAAAATTGTTCTAGATGGTTATTGGAAGAAAGGTCATTTCAAGATTTCTTTTGCTAAGTGTTGCCTCCATGAGCGACTTGCCTTCCCAGAAAATTTATTTGCTAAGAAATTATTGTAAATTTGTTTTAAACAATTCATAGCACTCTCTCCAACCAAATGGTTCCTTCCTGAACATGGTGAACAAAGTCTAATAAGGTTTGAAACAAACCTCCTATAGAAGTTTCACTCTGTAACCACCTTTGCTACAAAAAGGGGGTGAAGAGCAAGCTCTGATACCACCTCTAATATCCCTAAGAGTCTTTCCCAAACATGTTTTTTCGTCATCCTTGGTTTTGTGACATTTCCTTGCCTCAACCATAGGGGCTTGAAAAACTTGCACCTACTACAAAAAGACTATGCCTCTTCACTTAAGGTCTACCAATATACACATTAAGCTATCAATTTTTTAGGTGTATAACCAAGTTCAACACAACCAATTTCTCTAACAATAGGCACACATCCAACTATGGCCTTGAAACATCCCGACAATACTTTTACACTTAGTCAATTTTCACCAATACTTAGCCATTCAAAATGACACAAGGAATAATAATATCCAACAATCACAAAGAGACACAACACAAATATATGGGCAACACCCAAGGTGGATTCCTTAACTTTATTTGTATCAATAATGTTACAAAGATAAAACAAGAGACTATGGCCAATTTCCTATGGATCTTTTATTGGCTACAATTATCTAAGGCACATTACCTACAACACTTGTTAATCCAATTGTTGAAGCTTATGCATCCTTTCCTCATGTAGGTCATATCTCTTCAACACTTCACTAAACTAGTGCCCAAGTAGTCTATTGTGCCAACCTCAGAGTTAGTACAATCATATACATACTTGTTCACCCATATATGATTGTCTCCAATTTTGAATGACTTTGCACAAGGGAGTTGTCCTCTTTATACAATGGATGATGACTTGCCTTTGCCTTCTTCTAGGGTGTTTTCAATACACTCCATGTCCAAAGTGGATACAACATGCAATTTGACTACTAAATATGGAATGATCAGCTCCCCGGGTCCACACTCCTAGTTCATGCACCCAAGGCATCCCACTATTTCTTAAAGGAAACTTGGGATGGTTCACTACTCTATTCAATTACTGGGAAAGCATACTCTAGTATTTTAATCTACTTTCACCACCTTCTGTGCCTACCTTGATCGATCAAGAAGGGATGCCTATTACCATTCGTAGGAAAATACCTTACACCAAGCCTCATTTTTATCCAAGGCATCCAATTCTTCAACCATGGTCTTCTTATAGATTTTACTATCCTTAGAGTCCACTACCTCCCTAACAATTCTAGAATCATTATCAATAATAGATAGAATAAAACCATAAAAAAAATGAAGTGAGGTACACCTTTTTGGTTGTCTTCTTTCCCAAATTGATCTCCTCAAGGTTGGATTTAGGTTTCTTTTTCATCTTCTTCTCTTGAGTCAGATTCTTTACCCTTCAACGCAAACTCTATTGTCACTAGCTCTTATTCCCTTGGTTGGACTTCCTGTTTGGGAACAATTTTAACCTCTCTAAATACTACATCATGACTATGAACAATATTCTTTGTTGTTATGTTCCAAAGTTTATAACCTTTTATACCATATTTATAACCAATAAATATGCATTTTTCATCTTTATTATCTAGCTTACTCTTTTTCTTTATTGGAACATACACATAAGAATAATAACCAAACACTCTGAGATGTTTAAGAAAGGGTTTTTTAACAATACATGTTTGATGATGAGTTTTATCAACCAACAAAGATGTAAGTGATCGATTTACCAAGTAACATGTAGTATCCATTTCCTCTACCTAAATTTCTTGTGTTAACTCTACACCACTAAACACAATCCTTTCCTTTTCCATAAACGTCCTATTCATTCTTTCTACAACTCCATTCTATTGAGGTGTGTATGGAGTAGTATTTTTCCTTGCTATTCCACAATGCTTACAAAACTCCTCAAACTAATTGGTGAACTTCTTATGGTAATTAGTTTTGTAACCTCTAAAACTAACTACTAGTAAATCACTCAGAGCTAATTAATCTCACAATGAACAACAGAAAATATGAGAGAAGCCAAAATGAGTAACTTCATATTATGAGAAGGCTTGCTAGGCCTTTATATACATTACAAAATGGTCCATTGGACAAAGTAAAAAATATCTCATTAAATGAGTCTCTATTATTAGTATAATATATATAACTACCCAACTAACTAAGTAGTGGTAAATAAAACCGGACACAATAATGGAAAGAACTCATTAAATGAGTCTCTATTATTATAATAATAGATCTAACTACCCAACTAACTAAGTAGTGGAAAATCAAACCCAATAAAATAATGGAGAGGTGGGACTCTCTTTGACCCATATGGGCAACCTGTTAGCCCAATTACTTAATGATGAGGTGGTCATCTCCTTGATCCACATGGGCAATCTATTAGATTTATAGCTTTATGACTTTTGCATCTGAATTTAGACCATATACCCCCTAAAATTTGGATTATTCCTTCCCCCTTAGAAAATGATGGTCCCCATCATTTCACCCATGATACAAAGAGACCCATGAGTAAAATGTTCTAATTCCCAATGAAGGGAAGGGTTTTGTGTGGTTGACCCATAATCATTTACATTAATAAAAATGGAAAAAATCATGACTTTGGAGGCTTTAAGTATCCTTCTACAAATTTATTCATAACTTCTGCTAAAGGTGATGAAATCCGATTTCGTCGAAGAAACATTTGATCTACTCAAGATATATTTCAATTGGTATATGAAAATTGTTCTAAGGTGGCCCATGGAGTGAGAAAACCAGATCAAATTTGAAGGGTGCACGACCATGCTGGTTACAGACATGTGCTACTTCAAACAAAGATATCTCATAAACTAGAAAATGAAATGAAATTCCATGAAATAACCATTTGAGATGTTGAAGAGATATTTACATCCATATGTGGAATGCCTTATGTAGTTTCCTGAGCGAGGAGAAAAATACCATTGAATATGGTGGTACGCGTAGTCTCCTTGGGTCAAATACATGCTGAGATTCAATCGATGATATCTCTCAAACCAGGAAGCCAAATGAGATTCCAAAAAATACCCATTTGATATACTTCTGTAGTTTCCTGATTAGGGAGAAAAATACCATTGAATATGGTGGTATGCGTGACCTCCTTGGGTCAAATACATGCTGAGATTCAATCGATGATATCTCTCAAACCAATAAGCCAAATGAGATTCCCAGAAATACCCATTTGAGATATTGAAGATATATTTGCAGCCATATGTGTAAATCCTTGTGTAGTTTCCTACGCGATGAGAAAAGTACCATTGAATATGGTGGCACGCACAACCTCCTTGGGTCAAATACATTCTGAGACTCAATCGATGATATATCTCATACCAAGAAGCCAAACGATATTCTGCGAAATACCCATTTGAGATATTGAAGATATATTTCTAATGAGATATGGCAGAGACTCTGAAATTCTATGTAGATGTCGCAACAACTCTTTGAATTTGGATGAGTGTAGAGGGCCACAAAAAATTCCAAGGGTTTGTAGAGCAACATGGGTTATTGTAGAGGTTGTGGAACCTCCGTGGGAAGCATGGACACCCTTCATATTTGTTGAAAATATTGCAGACCAATGGATGTAGTGGATCCATGTATGGATGTAGTGGATCCATGTATGGATGTAGTGAATCCATGTATGTTTCTCCTTGTAATGGTGAATGAAGATCCGAGGGAAAAAAAATCCATGTAGTGCTTGTGGACTAATTGTGATGCTTATAGTGTATGGCCCGACAAATGGATTACGATAGTACCAAACAAAGGTTGGTTATTGCTGCAAATGTTTGAACCCACAACATGTTTCAAACCCTTGTCCCAATGGAGAGCATACCTGTTATGATTCCACTAATACGGATCTTGGGGGATGAGATCTGGATGACTTGAATGCCAAGAGAGGAGGAGATTAGATGTGCCAATATTGCATGAAAATAAGCATGGAAAAAAAACATGTAAATGAAGTACTTGGGAGGTGAGGCTCAAAGATGAGCCTCACCTATAAAACTAATTACTAGTAAATCACTCAGAGCTAATTAATCTCACAATGAACAATAGAAAATATGAGAGTAGCCAAAATGAGTAACTTCATATTATAAGAAGGTTTGCTAGGCCTTTATATAGCATTACAAAATGTTCCACTGGATAAAGTAAAAAAGAGCTCATTAAATGAGTCTCTATTATTAGTATAATATATCTAACTACCCAACTAACTAAGTAATGGAAAATAAAACCCGATACAATAATAGAAAGAGCTCATTAAATGAGTCTCTATTATCATAATAATAGATCTAACTACTCAACTAAATAAGTAGTGGAAAATAAAACCTAATACAATAATGTGGAGGTGGGAATATCTTTGACCCATATGGGCAACCTGCTAGCTCAATTAATTAATGAGAAGGTGGGCATATCCTTGATCCACATGGGCAATCTATTAGATTTATAGCTTCATGACTTTTGCATCCGAATTTAGACCATATACCCCCTAAAATTCAGATCACCTCATAGGAATTGAACTTTTCCCATAGTGAAAAACTCCTCACTTTTCACCATTAGATTAAAAAAATCATTTGATGTGAATTTAGTGAATGGGTTTTCCATATAATTTAATTTATTTTAGGAAGACAAATAAGCCTATGGGAAATGCCATAGTGTTTTCAATCAATTAATGATGGCTAAGCAATTTGATCTCATACAAATGTGTGTTTTTCCATTCAGTAGGGCCAAAATATTACTTTATGTTGAATTCATAGAGATAGACTGGATATGCAATAGTGTTGTTACACAAATAATTCTAATTATTGGCTCTATTTTATTTTTAGGGTTGCATAAATGACCAACAACTCTCACACTCACTCTCTTGCATGCACAATGGTGGTTAGAAGGGATGCGATGATTATCCATGTGTCCACTCTTGTCCTTTCTTAAACTCATAACCATTCCCCAGACCTGTAATCGATTCATGGAGAAATTGTTGGTTACAATGTAGGAGGGAGGCAAGGAAGATGACTATGGTTCATGAAGTAGTTTCAATTATTATCACAAGCATGAAGTAATGCCTTTTTGATAAGGAAACCTAAATCTTACTCTACATCCTACCCATTGCTTGGACACTAAGAATCAAACTAGTGACTAGAAATATTTGATTTTTCTACCGCCTATTTCAAATTCATACATGCATGTTGTAGGAAGAGAAAATGAAGAGAAAATCAGAGCAAAAACTCCCTAGTTTTATTTTTTCTAAGGAAAAAGTGAATGTCTAGACGTTGAACTCCAAAAAAGTGATAGAGATGTGTTGCAATATATGTGAATGAGAGGATAATATTGATGCACCTATCATTTCATAATATTATTTATGTGTTTGTTTCATTGAATTGTTTCATTGAAAGTTTATTGAAAACGTGACTTGAAAACCATTATTTTGGTAGTAGGTAATTCATGTTTGGATTACAAGCAAAGGAGATTGATATGCAATAAGCATGTACACTCTTTACTTTGGTAGTAGGTAATTTTTGTTTAGAACAAAAACAAAGCAAGCGATGCATAATGGGCTTGTACTCCCTTCATAATGGTAATACTACAAAAACTTTGTGTAAGTTTATTGAAATTAATATGAATACAAAATATAGCTATTTTGGATTTAATATTTGATTAACATTGTGTTTTGGTTCATTAAAAATTTATATTTAATGTTAAATTTAGTTTATCGAGGTTTTGAAAATGTAAAATTTATGCATATGGGCATATGGGTATGCATATCATAACTGTACATTAGAAATATAGTTTCTAATCAAACAAGAATAATATAGCAACATTGTCCATGTGGCTTTTAGCTTTAGTAGATAAAAGGGAAATAACAGCAAAGACAATGCTATTGAATTATAATGTTTGATAGCGGGTTTTTTGAAACTTATTTTTCTTTGTAGAGACAACCTTATTAGTCCCTGCCGAAGGTGTAGAGGGAATATAGAGATCGATAATTTGTTGAATTTATATTAGTTTGTTGTTTGACTACAATTTTTTTGCATAATCTCTATTGTTCGAACTAGAGAACTAAAAACATTATTTTTTATATAATAAAAAAACCCTTATATGTCATGATCTCATTGGATAATAGATTTGAGGTCTTATTTCCAGCTTCGCTATTCCCAATGTTTTATATTTATGCACATCCAAAGTTTTTATCATCTATGGATAATAGATTTGAATTTGTACTATTCATATTGAAATGTTTAGATATCCAAAGTTTTGAGCATGGATAGTCAGTTTTTTGTTCGCTGACTTCATATTACTTTGTCCTCTTAGTAATTTTTTTTGCATAGTCTCCATTGTTCGAACTATTGTGTTATTATTATTTTTTATTTTTCTTTATTGTTGCGTACTTAGAGAGGCATTTTCATTATTGCATACGTAAACACGCCTGCCACACTGCATTCTTTCTTAAATGTTTGCACATCGTGAGGCCCTTCGACGGTTTTGACAGCTTTAAGGGTTTACCTAACAGGCCTCACAGCCTTAAATGTTTACTCAACATGCATGTTACAATACAATTTCCTCCGATTTTAGGATACAATCTTGTCTACAGTGAATTTGGGCAATATTGTTCTTCACCAACATTACTGGTTCACTGGTTGATTCTTGCTCATTGGTTCATTCAATGATGCTTATTGTTGTTTGGTTCAAATTTTCAAAGTTGAGGTCCTACAACTGGATTTGGACCTCTTGGTGCTTGTTCACTAGTTTGTTGTTTGCTTCTTGTTGTTATTTGCTTCAACTTTGCAAGGTTGGGGTCCTGCATCCACAGTTTGACCTGTTGTTGCAGTTTGCACGGTTTGGAGTTGCACTTTTGTCATTCCTCGTTCAAAGGTAAGTTTTGGTGCCATAGTTTTGTTGATATTCCTTATTTTTTGTTTACTATTTGGAGCTTGCAAGCAAGAATTTTAAATACTAGGAATCCCTGGGTCAAAATACTCTTGCAGAGCATATTTCTGTGTGACTTCTACGACTAGAGAAACAGTCATTTGTTGTTGTCTTGTCCTTCTTATTGAGAACCTGCCTCTGTCGCAGCCATAGTGAGATATAAAAAATAAAATTGATTTTTTCTCCTCTTTTTTTCTGATCCTGAAAACCATGAGTTTGGTACATTTTTCCCAGTCTGTTCCCTAGAAAAATGTCTTGTTCCCCTTCGAATGTTGATGCTGGACACATAAACCACATTTGTTGCAACCATAATGAAATATAAAAAGGAAATCAAATATTCTCCTGATATTTTTTTTTCATGGAAACCATACGTTTGGTGCATTTTTTCCAGGTTGTTCCCTTCCAATCACATATGCCAACTTCCAAATCCTAGATATCGTGCCATAGCTCTTTTGAAAATAACAATGCAAAGGGTTTTAGAAAATAAATTCATAGTTGTCATTACAGAGCAAGCATATGCCAGGACCTTGTGATGGGGCACACTTTTATTCTCTGAATCAAAAACCCCATCCACCTGTTGGTTTTATGTTGTCCTTTAAGTCTTGCAAAGCATCTTCTACCACTGAAATGCTTATAGGATGCACACATGGAATAGGTTAAAAAATGATATGCCTTGAATACTTAGTCTTTGTGCCAAGAAAATTTATAGTGTTATTTAATTTGTGTTGTCTCTTATGTTCGCTTCACAGTTCACTGCACGCTTGTTTGTTTTTCATATTTTGTAGCAACTAGGGGGATTGAATTTTATATGAAGAAGGTTTAAGGATGCATATCATAATTGGTATGCATTTCTGTACTTGTAGTTTTTTTTTTTTTCTCCATTTGCATATTATCTGAATATAGATAAGAAACATCTTGAAAATCACAACTTAAGAGATGAAGCAAGTAATAGATGTTGAGTTCTATGAAATGGATACATACTCCATTGTACATTATAACATTAACTAGGTATTGCATAGAAATGGGCTTTTTAGATTGGATGCATTCTCGTATACTGTAGGAGATTGCCTCTTCGATGCATTTCATGTTCTATTGCATTTTTGTTATTCCTCGACCGACCCGCGCAATGGATTGATAGATTATTTCTTGGGCTATTTAGAAAATGGTGACGTTGAGGCATTGGAGTCGTATCAATATGAATTGACATCTGATTTTCTTTTCCACTTGCATGGAATACATGATGTCACTATGCATTTTTCAAAGATACGGTTGTCTACATCTGCAATTCTTCCTGCACATGAGAGGGTGCTTTGGGGAGATACATTTTGTATACGGTGGCTATCCAAGGGGATGAATATATCAATTGGAATATGGTCATTGACAAGAAAAACAAGATATCTATTATTCAACAAAACTACATATAGCGATCCATATTGCATCTTGTTCCATGATGCCAATCCTGTCAGTGGCCATTATGAACCATTACTGTATAGAAAATTATCCATATGTAATATTGGAGGACCTCATATTTACTTGTCCCTCATTTGAAAATACCTTGAATCACATTGGAAACAAATTATGCATCATATACACTCCCATGGCTTGCACATAGCAACAACTATTGCATCTAGTTGTGGAGATAGTTTGTTCAATGAAATTTGCTATTTGGTAGCAACAGAGTTCGATGTGAAGTCGCTGCGACTTTACACTGTACAATCCTTTTGCAATACAAATATAGGAAAAATCCAATAGGTTTTTAGTTGCTTGCATCAACACCTTTTACCATGTCTCCTAGAAAGTATGATGACAATTGGAAGTTGGCAACAATACCTTGTGAACATGGCACTGCCATATGAGAAAGGAAATGTAGAGGGTGGAAGATTATGTTTGCAATGGATATCTATCATATTCAGAGTAAATATCTAGGTCTGGTCGGCCTTGTCGTATGGTACTATCCATTCCTACTGTATTGATTCAAACTATGATCGAACAATTGACATCATCTCGTTGAAAACAGATACGCCACATATCCATTTTCAACATTCGATACTAGTTCAGGGTCCACTGTCCATGCCACCCAAACCACATCGAATCTGCATAAGCATCACATGCTATTTAATGAGAATGAAACTCGTCCCAGTTGTGATGAGGCCATATAGAGCTTAAACAAAAAATGTAGACTAACTTATCAGAACTTGAAAAAGGTCATATGTGAGAGAAAAAAATACATTGGTACTATAAGAAATACTACCAGTTCAGAATCTAGTGTCCATTCCACCCAAACCACATCGAATTTGCATAAGCATCGCATGCTATTTAATTAGAATGAAACTCATCCCAGTTTTCATGAGGTCATCCATACCTTGAAAAAAAGACGTAGACTAACTTATCACAACTTGACAAAGGTCATATGTGAGAGAAAAAATACATTGGTAGGCTTCCTTTTAGACAAAAACTCACATATCACAAGCTAAAAAAAATTGTTCGTGCACAACACAATCGCATTTTGACAGTTTCTGCTGAACACAAACAACACATGTCCAAACAAAAATAACATCACAATTTGCATCATCGAGATGTTGAGGATGCAATGCCCATAAGAAATTTCGATTCCACCTCCAATATGGCTTGTCAACAAGTGAAACTAGTTTCCAGTGGGATGCATAAGTTAACCTACCACATATTGAAAAAACAGATATGTGAGAGAAATAGGTACAACCAAATATCCCACAATGGTCATGGTACTGAATGAGAGGAAAAAATCACATTTTGTGGGCTAGAGCCAACACCATGCACTGCTAGCAATGAAAACCAACAAATACTTTCTACGCATACTTATCTAGGGAAGAAAGATGCAAAAAAAATCTATATGAAACAAATTAAAGACACTCCTTCCGTTGCAAGTGAAATTTGCGATCAATTGAATTTCAMAAAAAACACTAAGTCTTTCACACCTGATTTGGAAGCAGAATACCTTGGCTTGACACTAAGTGATAGAACATTTTCTAGTGGCAAATAATAATATTTGTCTTCATGCAAACGATCAYTTGAAAAAGGAAAAATGCCACACTTTGCAAYGCTTRACCAAATAAGATGTAATACACCACTATGAGATGTAAGTACACTTAYARAACTTGAAGAGAGACTTGTGTCTCTATGAATTGCATTTTCAAAAATAAGACCATAGGGCTATAAACGACCCCAAATGGGCTTAACAAGATCAATTATTAATGTGCATGTCCAACTAGATGTTGTTCAAACATCCTTGCCACAAKTCATTAGCGATACAATGATAATTGTCGTAGCTCTCAAAAAGACGCTTGCAATAAAAAATGCATACCAGATAGGTAAAGTGCGTGTACATGTTGTCATGAAAGAATTAAAAGCATTATTTTCCAGGCCCTATACAAAGAACWTAACATTTGTATAAATGAGAACTGGAAAAATKTTCTTGGAGAAGGGGATGATAGATCTGCACAGACTCTCGATACTGCTAGTGAATTTGATACAAGCGATGAATCAGAGAATGAAAGACCTGCTGAAACATTGATACATGGATTCACTGAATCACAACACATTCGTGACTTGTAAGACAAGATTGTTGAAATTGAAACTACTGAGGGCCAACATCCACTTGGAATATTCAAGGAAAAATTTGCCGAGGAAATGAACTTCCCAACACTATTCTATGGAGATCCACGTCCCAGTGACATTATAGAACGATTCAACTACCATAAAATAGTTTGATGGGAACTGCTACATTCAAGCGGTGACTTCTCCTGTCACATAAGAAATTTGTTTTTCAAAACAATGCACATAATAATTGAGCAAGTGTTGTCTTTCATGTGGGTGCGAATAAGAAAAGGCCAACAACAAAGAAGAAATTTATTGGCCAAATATATCAAGTACAAAGCAAACCTAGAAAAAATCTTGAAATGTAATATTGGATACATAGATTTCAAAAACATTCGCATCTCTCCTGACTATTTGCAACAAAACAAAAAAAATATTTTTGCAATGATCCGAAAATTGGGAACACCAACATTTTTCATCACATTTACAAGTGTAGAGCATCACTGGGATCCATTGGTGACTACGATGTCTACATTGAATAGGAACAAGAAAAGGAAAAAACAAACTGATACATTGGAAAATGATGACATTGACTACCTCATAAGAAAAGACTCAGTGACATGTACTCGCTACTATAGACATAGAATAAATGCTTTGAGGCAGTTGATATGCCATGATGAAACATTTTTCGGAAAAATATCGGACCACTTTTTTGTGACTGAGTTCCATAATAGGGGGAGTGAGCATGACCACACACTATTGTGGATAGAGGGTGCATCGGTCTATGGAAATGAAAGAAACTCACAGATTGAGAAATTTGTGGAAAAAAACATAACGTGCAACACAAATCATTTGGATCCAGAACTTGCCAAAGTTCATAGACATTATCATACAAGAAGCTGTAAAAAATGAAAAAATTCACATTACAGATACAAATTCCCCGTGCCACCAATGATGATCCGGATTATTTTCGG
>ML791112.1:119424-135783 GCA_009831015.1 Picea engelmannii | reverse complement strand
TGGAACTTCTGTTGTCTTTCTGCACAAACTCAAGTTTCTGTGTCTTCAACCATCTTTCAATATCCTTCTTAGTAGGATTCCATCGTCTGAACATCCCTTTCTACTATTGCATTCTCTTCATTGTCTTCATCAAATCCCCTCCAGGGTGTTCTTCTAAGTTCCAGCTGGAAACAAAACCATTTGTTGGATGTATGGGCTAACCTAGGTTATACCTTAGTTCTCAAACAAAACCCTAGAAACCATCGACCACTATGGTAAACCAGAAGGAAACACTACGCACAGAGTGCACAACGTAGCCTCACCTGAGATGGATTATGGGTGACTGTAGGACCCAAATGTCTACAGTCGTGGAAGGGATGTTTCTCATGGGGATGTTAGGAATACTATTCTTCTAATTCAACATTCATCAGATCTACCATACATTTAACCTTTAACGTTCATTCTTCATAGTTATTCTAATGATCACTGTAAATAAACCCTAATAGATTCATTCATTTACTTATTCATTCATCATCACATCAAAGCAACACATAAAAGAGACACATTTCACACAATGACACAGGTTTTACCATGGTTTACGCCCCCTTGGGATACATCCACAAATATATTTTTCTTCTTATTATTCTTCATCAAAGTCTGCACTGCGTGCATTACATCAAAAGTACATTTTGAATGCATATAGGTGAGGTGTATCAGTGTCGCACGAAGATCCACAACTTGTGACCTAACCCTCAATTATAATCCATCTGAATCCACATTAACTCCTCATCAAAATGGATACTACGACTCAAAAAGGAATTAAAGACTCAAAACTAAACTCAAACTCGCCAAAACTAGATCAAGTCCTCACATGATATGATACCCTATCTACTTCATACATCATATATTTATACTACAAGGATTAGGTTAAACCCATTACAATGATTACCAAAACCCTAACCCTAGGTGGATTAGGCTTGTCCACATATCAATTGTTTACGCGTAGTTGGTATTCGATCCAACCCTTTCCTTGCTTTGATTTTTTTCCGCTTTTCCTTACTTCTGGACACGTGTTGCTTCCTTTGTATTCTATCGCACTGCTTTTCCTTATTTTCTGGTGCGCGCTCCAACTGTCCTCCAAAACTACTGCATTGTTCCCCAAAATAGCCTACTTCAACAAAAATATTTGAGGGTGGTAATATCTAAGGGCCTTTGGCATAATGTAATTATACAAAAATATTTGGATTTGATTTCCTTCAAAGATTGGATAAGGGCCCAAGTAAAATCCTTAGAAAAAGATTAGATAATATGGAAACTCATCGTGCAATCATTCCCTCTCATACGAAATTGGATATCCTAGGGAGTGGGTAATGATAAAAAGGTGAGAGTGGGCCTTGATCCATGAATCTGGTGTGGTAGGGATTATCAACAACCATAGTATCTAGTAAAAAAATTGAACCATTTGGGTAGTAATTCATTAGAAGATCCAACAAATTCTATGAACTCAACTATTTGGAAACAAGGTTTTAAAAAGCAAGTACATTGGATTGGAAGGTAAGTGGATTGAATAATGGAAGGATTTTACAAAAAGGTTTCCATATGCACATATTTATATTAGGTTGAAATAAGATACTTTGGTATGGTCTAAGAACCCATCAAGTGGTAATTATACTACAAAATTAGGTTATATGGCTATGCTTGAGCAAGATCCCATGGAAGGAGAATGGTGTTGGCACCTAAAGTTCGAAGATCACACACGCACGAAAACATATGCATGTACTGGCACCAAGTCTTAAAGTTTGTGCGAACCAAGGATTAACTATACATGCAGACCCATTTTGTATTTTGTGTGCCAACCCAATTTTGCACTGCAAGCACCAACCCATTTTGTAATGTGCACAAGAAATTAAAGAAAACACATGCAAGCCAGATCCTAAAATATCTCCAGGAATCATTGTAACCAATTATGTAACAAATCGACTGATCATACTCGAGGCTATGGATAAGATGAAAAATAGTAATGATTTCCACACTCCGTGAAAGATATAGGGGGATGCATGCAGATATGTAAAGGGTTGGGATTTTGAGTAAATACAGAGTTTAGTATTGTATGAGAGAGAGGTGAGTCGGATCTCGAGTAATCTTATGTGTTACTTCTTGTTCAGTCTAGTTCTTGCATGAAAAAAAGCGTAGATAGAGGTTTGTGCAGATAACTCACCTCTATTGTTGAATCTGGATGTGTTTTGAGCAGACCATGGCCACATTTTATCTAATTGTCTTGAATGAATGGAATGAATGAGTACATCTTGAGCAAATTTGCCTCTTCATTTACTGAGTTTTGACTTGAATGCATGTTTGTGTTTTATTATTCTATGCATGATGAATGAATGATCAATTATCTACTGGAGGTTTCCTATATGTGTTGTCCCTTCACACCCTACACAATACTAATCGTCTTTGTGATTCTCATGGAATATCGGGTGAGATATTCTTTGGTCCTTGATTGAATATTCAATATACCAATGCCTATGGGTTTTTTTTGGTAATATCTTAACGCAACCTGGGGCTTTAAACCCCCCAACAAAATGAAATAACCAACAAATGGTTCTTTTGTTAAGACCTTAAGGTTTTGTACTGCATGGTGAAGGGAAATAATGAGGTTGAAACATTCTTGGGAGGAGATATAAGATTGGATATCTACAAAGGAAGATGAGTTTGTGCAATCGGAGACTAGTAATCTATAGATCAACCTTGAACGATGGAAACAAAGGCACATCTATATTGATTTACATGATTTATTTTTTTTGAGCTTCCTTGTTTATTGTATGAGTGGATAAAGAGGTAGAAAATGATAAGCATTGCCTTGGGAACCCAAGAGTCACTGGTGTGTGACCAAACTATGATCAATAGGCTGAGATTTGTACAATCTTAGCCTACAAATATTACCATGCAATTACAAGATATGGCTAAGGTTAAGGTGGTGAAAAATCATGTGTAGTGTAATATGTAACGCACAAAAGGTTACCATAGGAATGAGTTTCCTACACTGGGGAGCTACATGGTGACAGGCGCATCGAATTCATTTCCATCCAGACCTTCGATTGAGGGGTGTGAATTTTCAAACAATGGGGACATCTATCTCCTAGTTTCCTGACACTACAAAAATATCAAAAGATTACACATGCTCCATTTTGCAAGTTCTAAAAATCCATGGGACATGATGTGAACAATTATCGGTCACTTTAGTTGATGCAGGAGAACACTGCAAATTCCTTCCAAGTTTTTGTGGCCACAAGAACCCACCTTTAAATTTTATTTTAAAAGAAAAAGGAAAGGCCCCCCTTACTAAAATTTCAATATTATTTCCTAATCATCTACTGTTTGATCCTAATGCTATCTCTTTTCCTACATTGAGGGAGTTGGGGGTTTTATCTTGATTGATGACTATCTTTGATGGGTGTTGGTTATTTATTTTGATTTGATGATTTCAAATGTCTTCACATGTTGTCTCTTGACCTATGATGTTTTTGTCAACATTTGTATGATGGAATTCATGTGTGTCCACTAGTATCCACCTGGATCAGTCCTCCCCTTTTAGGAAGAAATTCTCTCCATTTCATTGACTACTCGGGGAAGAGGGGAAAGTGTTTGTTGAATATGAATCTTGGTGAGCTACGTGCCTTGTTGGAGACATTGTGTTGCTTGGTTTGTGGAAGGCTGTCACAAACCTATTGCTGGTGGGGTTGAATCTGTTTCACCAACCTTTTGTCTCTAGGCTTGACAGGGCATTGTGTAGGCACCATCATAGGTGAAGAGACAATATCTTCTTTCTCTTCTACAATCTATTTTTGTTGGATAGATGATGTTGAGGTTGGAGTGGTTGTAATGGCCTTTTATGCATCCCTTAAACAGATTGTGAAGAGGATGAATTTTTTAGTATGAGAGATTACCTTGCGGCACTGTTTTGGTGGAAGAGTAGTCAGAACTACCTATGGTATCCTGTAGAGCTGACCCCATAGAGTAATAATGACACTATGGGGTTGAGACTCATAAACAACATGATGTTTCTACATATATGGTTATACCAAAACAACATCACAGAAATCAACAGGGGAAAAATCACACACTACCTCATCCTTGAAGGGTTGGATGTCATAGGATAGATGACACTACTGGCTGACACAAATATCTCATCCCTGGTGAAGCCACCCAATGTTGTATGATTGCGGGTGTGGTGTTGTCGAAAACCCAAATTGTTTGACAACCTCATATGAGATGAGTTTCTTCTTTCTATCGCTATCAACAATAAAATGCAACAGGATCCCCTTCAACCACATCTGTGAATGGAACATGCGTTCCCCCTCTTCAGGATCTATTGGTTCTTCTGGTTGAATTGTTGCGGTTGTGAAAGTAGAAGTGGGGTCTGCATCAATGATCTATCTTTTTTCATTATTTTCTTGATCAGATTCTGAATCAGGGTTCGGCTCGTTGTCTTTGATCTCTTCCACCAATGACTGTTTTGGATGACATACATCGATGTTGTGACAGGGGCTTTCGTGGAAGTCACACCACTTCCCAGTGTCATTCTCCATATTTCCTTTACCCTTATTTTCCAATGTCTTGGACTGGTTTTTGGTAGGCTGTTGTTGATAAGGGCCATTTTTATCATGCTTTGGTTGTTGCATATTTGTAGACCCGAACTCCCATTTGTTCTGGTGCCTAAATTTATGCTCTATTTTGACAACATATCAATAGGCAGCTCCCAATGATGAAATGTTTAGGAAATCCATTTCAGTTTGGATGTACCTATGTAGAGCCCCATGGTATTTCGTAAATAGATGTCGCTTAGAGTCTTTGATACCTAGCTTGGTGCGTAAGGTATATGGAAAGTATATGTGAACTCCAGAACTATTTGTCTCTTCTCTTGCTACAGCGTGGTCCATCTCATGTACTAGTCTTAATAGTTATCAACAAGGTAATATTGTTCCTTGACCGCATCCACAAAAAAATGACAAGTGGGCTCGGCCCCATATATTCTAGATTCCTCTATGGAACTTTCCTCCTAGTAATTTTCCCACCAATGTTTGACATGGGGGAGGGCCTTGAGGAGTGTGAAGGTGATCTTTCGGAAAAATTGTGAATAGATAAATAACCTTCTAGCATATTTAACCATTTTTCTAAGGCATCCACATCTATCCAACCTTCAAATATGGAAATATCAAAATTAACTTGTACCTTGAAGGGAGAGGTTCCTCCAAAGTGGTCGCTTGATGAATATGTGCTTGTTTCTATCGGTAGGCTTTGAAGTATGTGGGAAAAATTCTCCATCATTTCATCCCTCTGTCGTGTGAGAGCTTTCTCAAGCAACAGGTTAATAAAATATTCTTCTCCATTGTTTTTCTTTTCTTTCGCCATGGAGAGTTTCTTGGGCATGTGAGAGTGGTTGTCCTCAAGAGAGACAAGATCGAGACCCAAATCATTATACTCTGACCTTGTTGGATACATTCACTGAAAAACGATCAAGAGCGGCCTGCTCTAATACCACTGATCCAGATTATTTTTGAAACGAAATGAAATAAAATATATTACAATGAAGTACACATAAATATTACCATAAACATAGAAATACAATAATACATGGTTTCTATTAATGAAAGAAATGTACAGAGACGGTAAAAATATAGAGGAAAGACTTGCTAGAATGTTGGCATCTTATCTCTAATAAAAGATGTGATAGCTACGCTCATTCATAAGAATATGAGTACAATGAGGCTTTGAATTCCTTTTTATAATAAACATGAATGCCAAAACCCTAAACCTCCAAAAACCTAACCCTAGGAGATGAAGCACCAAAATTCATGTGAGCCCCATTGGGGTAAGTTAGTACATCAACTTCTCGGGGTCGTAACTTTTGCATACGATCTCTGTTTTAGGCTTGTGATAGCCCGTTGGAAAGGTATTTTTGAGAGCTATGCATTATTCCATCAAACTTTGACTCCATATATATTTTGACAATGGAAATCCAATAAAACATTGTTTAGGGCCCAAAAATGGCCCTCGAAGTACAAAAATATGTACTGACATAAAAACTTCCAAAATAAGCTAGTTGGAATAGGTGGGCAGTCATCATTATCCACTTGGATTCTATGTAGGGCTTGAGGACAGCCACGAAAGTGAAGAACCCACAATTACAAATAAATGTCGTCATTATAGAGAAACATGTTGAACTGAAAACTGTTAAGATGAGCCAGTTTGAATTTGGAACAGATGGGTGGCCACCAATATCCACCTGGATCACTCTAAGTCTAAATTGCATACTATATGATCCTTATTTTGAGTTGAGACTTCGAACATATAGTTTCACAACACTCAATCTACATTCACCGTGTTATTGCTAAATAAACCTAACACTCTCTTATAAATTGATTTAAATGAAGGGAATGTGTTTTTTATTGTATTGACATGTCTTCTTTTAATCGTATGGATCATCTCATTCCTTTTTTTTGAAGGAGTCGGTTTGCAGAGACACTTCATTTGAATGACCGCTCTAGCCTTGAGAGGCTTGTGGGGGAATCTCTTGATCCTTGTCCACACCCTCGACCTTGATTCTTTCCATGGCTTCTCCTTGTTGGGAAGCAGATTACCTTTGCTTGCATTTACCCCGAGGTTTGAAGCTCCCAAGCCTTTTAGACCCACCTTTCCTGTGAACCTCTTCATATTGGTTTGTATCTGGTCCTCTCTTAGTCTTACCCCACACCAAAACCCCATTCCCACTCTTGATTATGAGTCCTTGTTGAGTTTTCACCTGAGACTTGTTTGTTATCTGTCACACTCACCCATAGTGTCTGGCATAAGGACATTTTTCTAGACTTGATGGCACTCCCACTCCTGGTGATTTGAGCGTGTCCTCCCTATCAAATGTGTATATTGAAGTGGACTAGCATGTTTCATGCGTGGGGTTAGCATCGACCTTCTTTTTCTTCTTATCGCTACTTATGACGTTAAATCATCATATGGAGCATCGTTCTTCCTCCTTCATCACTTTCCCTTCATTTCAGCCGAATCGCCACATCCTCAATCACATCTATCCCCGCTCCTCTCCATAGAATCTGGTTTCATCAATCCTACATTATATGCCTTTTCTGAATTTTGGCCCCTGGGTGTGGAACCCTGACCAATGGAACCTAGAGGACATGGAACCTCGACTTGTCTAATTTCCTCCTAATTTTCCTAATTTTTAATTATATTATTTTATTTTATTTTATTAATTTTTGTAAATATTTTATTTCAAATTTGTATATATATTTTACGTTATTTGATTTTTATTTCAATTTTTATTTTTGTTTTTATTTTTATTTTTTATTTTGTAAATATTTGTCTTTTATTTATTTTATTTAATATATATTTTATTGTAATTCACATTTTTTATTTTCACTATTCTTTTTTATTTTTTACTTCTTATTTATTTCCCTATCCCCACCTAAAATTTCATGTATTCCCTAGGTCCTATTTTCTATGCCTCCCTATTTTCTAGGGATTTGTTGTTTCGAGGGATTTACTAGTTTCTAGGGATTTATGGAAATCATTTAACTTATATTTGAAATCCTATCCCTAAAATGCCTTGAAACTTTGAATCATATAACACATCATAAATATTTTAATTAATGTATAGGAAAATGTGCATATTATAGTATTATTTTTATTTCTCACGGGAATGAGTTTGAGTGGAATGATCGTCGTCGGAAAATTTTGGAGAATTCACGAGACTTACCTCACATCCCTTACCAAAATCTTGATGACGACAACCAACAAACCCCTACCAAAATCTTGATGATGACAACCAACAAACCCCTACCTCCATTCAAATATTATTTGAATATTTTCCCTTGGAAAATGTGCACCCCGTTTGACTTATTATTTTAATATTTAAAAGTCCATGCATTGTAATCAACGAGAGTTGGGAACATGAGTTGTCGGAGATATGTTATCAATGATGGGGAGTGTCGAGTTATCGGTGATAAGCCTTTTCTCATCGGGGAATGGAGTGGAGTGTGAAGTGTGAGCTCCCAAATAAAATCCCGACAACGAAATATGGGGGACTTGGGAAATATGATATGGACTATGTCCAAAGAGGTGGGGGAAAGGGGAAGATATTACATTATTTTTTTGTTTTTTAATTTAATTTAATTTTTTATCTTATTTTCTTTCTTTATTTTATCAATTTATTTTTTATTTTATTTTTTAATTTTATTCATTTATTTAATTTATTTTTATTTTTTTTAGATTTATGGTTTCTCATAGGTTAAATGAATAATAAAATTAAATGGGCCTAATGGTTAAAGACGTGTGTTTCTTCTTCAAAGTTCACAAGTTCAAATCTAGCGGGGGTAGGATAATTATTATTATTTTACTAGTTTTAGTAATTTTTATTTTTTTTTATTAATGAGGGCTAATTGTTTTTTTTTTCCATAGGATTAGGGTAGTTAGTTTTTTGTTAATAATTGTAGATAGATGTAAAATAATGTAAATAATTTGGTTATCTTTGATTTTTATTTTATCTTTTGTTTTTTGATTGCTTCCCTAATGTTAAAAAATAAAAAAAATGGGAAAATTGGAAAAACATCATGCTACAAGCCGTCAGTCCCATGTCGCTTAGGTTATTTTTCAACTATTCATAGGGGATAAGCCATTTCATCACAAAGTGTTGATCTCTTATGCAGGTGAGATTTTTATTTTGCAGGTTCAAGAATCAATGGTCCATATTAACCCACGAGCTTGATCAATGGTCACCGAGTGACGATTTTTAAACAACCATAACTTTTGCTACAAGTGTCGAAATGAGGCCTGTGATACCTCTTTGGAAAGGTAACAAAAAAAGGAACATAGTGATGCAAGTATTCAGGCTGAAAAACTCACAGAAGGCATTGTAAAATGCCAAAAAAGACACCCATGGATTTGGGGGGAAAATTGACCATACCAACTTCAAAAAGTCATAACTGGACCTATGAGAAACGAAATCAAGCCCAGGAGGAATCAATGGAAATATGGAGGAGAGACAAATAGGTTGGGATAACAAGTGTTGGCTGATGTTGAGAAGAAAATCTCTGAAAATGAAAAACATAGAAGGAACCCAAATTCAGATGAAGAACCCACTATATAGACTTCAAACAACTATATCTCAAGCTACATGCAAAAAAATCGATCCATCAATAGCTCGATGTAAATATGAGATATAGGAGAATAATCCAGAATTATTTCATCTAGTAGGCAAAATCCAAAAAAACCCAAAAAATTCCGAGGAACAAAATATAATGCCAATGGACAAAGTAAGTCTTATTAGGACCTTCCATCAACATTCTCCCTCATCTACTTGACGGGCCATTTGGACCCATCAACAAAAATGGCGCTATAAGGAGGGATAGATGACAAGTTGAGCCTATGGATTCATTCTTGTTAATTTTTTTTTTTAATTTACTAATGGATCCATCCCATATCCCTTTATGGAGGCGTTTTTCTAGTACTGTACCTCCCAAACCTCCTAGAAATATTTTACATTTCTTGTCACGACTTAGATTTGATGGAGAGAGTGAAATATCTACATCTGAACATGCTTTATATTTCTGGAAATGTTGTTGTTCTCACAATATTACTGATGGAAATATTGTTTGCAAGTTGTTCACTCTCACTTTTGTAGGTCGGGTTAAGAGCTGGTGCGAGACTTTGCCAACCACCTCTATTCACACATGGGAACAATTTATGCATGAATTTTTGCATGCTTTTGAGAATTATTATTATGATATTTTGTGTGCATATTTTTTTATAGATTAAGAAGAACGAAGATGAATCCCTTGAAGATTTTTTTATATGATTTACTCATCTTTTCTCTAGATTTCCTTTGGATGATAGGACCTCTAACAATGATTTGATTTCTTGTTCAGTTTCTCTTGCTAATGAAACATACAAACCACTGAATGAAGAATCTAAATCACATTTTAATATTTCCCCACATGTTGATTTGGATTTAAATAAAAATGTTGAAAACGTGAATGGTTTAGATGGACTCCATATGTTGGGATATTTCTTTACTATAGGGGATATATATCAGATAGAAAAAAATAATTCAGAAGAGACATATGGATCCTCCCACCACTCCATTCCCTCTTTATTTCGTTGTGACAGAAAAGAGATCTCTTGTGGAAATTCAAGTTCATATTTTTTTGTATTTGACCAAGAGGAGGGTTTTCTTGTTGATAATGGGACACTTCGGGTCACACCAATGCTTATGTCAAGTTCTCATTATCCTATATCATATTTTCCATCACAAGAAATGGAGGAGAAAGCTATGCAGAAAAATTTAAATAATGATCATTTTGTCAATGAAAAAAATCTGGACACTCGTGAAATGAATTCTTCCTCACCCATGGATAATTTGAAATTAATTCCTCTTGATTTGAAATTTTCTGTTGTTAAAAATTATCCTGATATAACTGACATAGAGAAAGAATGTTTTCCTATTGTTGATGAATCATTTATTAAGATTTCTTGTTCTGAGAATTATTTTCATTTTCTCCCATATTCTAATTGTGAATATGCTTTGGAAGATATTTCAGATCTTCATGTTGTGCAAGAGCAAGACAACCACACTGATATTTTCACTTTAGGAAAATAAATCAACATACAGCACATACCTCCTTTATCACAACAATCTACATTTTTCTTGGAGGAGGAAAACCATCTTGAGGAAGAATGTGTTGGTTGTGAAACCATTCCTAGTATGCATCCCACCAATTCACAATGATCCAATGATGTTTTTAAATACGAGGAACTACCATTCAGGGAGTCACTTTCTGAAAATTTTTCTTGTTATAGAAAGGATTTTAATTATCTTATTTCTTCCACTTATTATTATTTGTATCCTGATCTCTTTAATGGTTTGACTTTGCAAGAAACCACCCACCATCTAATTCAAATAAATTCAATGGGATTGACCCATTTTGAAGTACTTGATGGTGGTGATAGGAATATGGAAGATCGAGAGGATAAGACCTCTTCCCAAGAACTTATTAATTCTATGTATTATCAACCTTTTTCATGGGATAAAGGTAATGTTGTAGTAGATGTATATCAGACCATGCCTTCTTTTTCTTCATCTTCATTTTTTTATCAATATTGTATCTTCTTGTTCGAGTAGCCCTTTACTAGATATTGTTGTTACTAATGGATCTCACCATTGTCTTGAAATTACCTCTCATACCATGGTGGATGATTGTCTATGTAGATCATTTGTTACCACTAATTTTTCTCAAGTTAATAGTTACTTGAAGTGTGATTCCAAGGAGGCTTGTCAAAATAATGAGGTACTTCGGTCTACAACAATGGTTATGCCATGCCCTCATTCTTTTCATTTGTCTTTAGGGATAAACAACTTTATTAGCATGAATGTTCTCTCACCGAGCACACTTTACACATATTCTATGGATGATTCTCATTTGGTATGCTACTTTCCTTTGAACTCCCTCCATCAACTATATGATAGTCATGGTACATTTTACGATAGAATTGAAGTATTGTTGGAAAGATCTTACTTGGATAGGTTTCCCATGAATTATCAATATGACATTTTTAGTATGATGAATATAGTTTTTGACATTTTAATTCTTCCTACTTTTAATTTGTTTTTATTCCAAGTGTTGTTACTGATCTTTTGTCCTGAACATATGTTTGCAGGTTTGGGATTACTTGGATGGCTACATTGGCATTATGACTTTACATAGTTCGTTTTTTAGCCACTGTAGCATGGGATAGGATTAGGATAGAATATGATAGTATATCTCCTTTGCATAGCTTAGCTTTTCTTTCTATTATTTAATTAGTTATGTGTTTGAATTCTCTTTTCGTTACTTTTGGATGATCAATAAATAAGTTTCTTGGTAGGGGTGGAAAGAAATATAAATATTGCACACTAATTTTCCCTTGATTGGATTTTTCAATTTAATTTCGATATGGGGAAAATTTTACTTAATCTTATTCTCAAAGTTTTTCCATGTGTTTGGTAATTTTTTTATCACTGATTTTATGCATATCATTTCTCACTCACTGTGGCATATTGCAAGTGGGATATTTTAAACTAGCATACTATTCATTCCCTCTTGTAATGAAAGTGGACACTCAGATTTGTCGCATACTCATATCCACATAAGTCCAATCTATAAAAGTTTGCTTAATTAAGATTCTTATGAGTTTTGGGCTTGTTGTCCCACACTCAGTAAATGAAAATATCAGTGACTAATTCTACCCATTTGAGATTGAAACCACTCTCGTTCCTTACATTTCTTTGAATGATTATTTTGGGTTTGGAGTTGTTCAAATAATTTCTTTCGCATCCAATCTTTTCTTTGATCACTTTAAACCAACATGATTTTTCTGTTTAGACCTTTTTATCATAATGAACTTTGCTGATTTTTTATTTCTTTTGAGTTATTTTCTATTAGCACTTTTAGTTTCAATTTTTGGGCATTGTCTGCATAAGTCTTATGTTATGTTCAGTTAGTTTTTCAAATATATGTTTCATCTCTTATCTTGGAGCTCTCCTCACCCAATTTTCAAGTTTCATCTCTTATCTTGGAGCTCTCCGCACCCAATTTTCATCTCATACACAACAGTAAGAGATATTCATTTACACTATCTACATGCATTTTTTCACAATTCTGGATAGTATGGCAATTTAAATCTCTCTGCTGATATATTTTTCAGAAATTACTTGGAAACCAATATTTCTATTTCTCAACTCAGTAATTGATCAAAGACTCATCTTAGAGCTGTCAATTCAATGAATTTTCATGCCTTATGTTTTCTTCAACAATATCTTTTCATCCTTTGGGTTTGTTAATTTTGGGTCACTCATTATAGTCACATTCTTGAGTAATATGAATTTTATCATGGCTGAGAATTACACACTTATATCATGTTGAAACCATTCAAATGTTTGGAAGTTGTAAGTATCGTAATGGAATATATCAAGGCAACTTCTAAGATTCCAATTCTGATTTTTCAACATTTGTTTTCATTTTATCCATGGTAATAATTTTTAATGTGTGAATTCATTGCGAGTTATAACCCATCAATCTATTGGGCCCCACACTCTTCAACACTCCTTGAACTTAAAATCATTATATTCCTACATTGGGAAGATAAACACATTTGGTTCATGCTGATACATCTTCTATTTTAATCCCTCTTACTCACGAGCTTGTTGATTTTGTTTTCTAGATTATATTTCTCATTCTTTGAATGGAAACACTATCTAGTGGAGAGACAAGGTATACACTCTTCTTTTTCATTTCACTTTCCTCTTATTCTTTGACATGTGTAAGCATGAGGAAGTGGTTTATGGTTTCTCTACTTGGAACACTCTTGAGAGCTTGAGGCTATCAGTTTCATGAACTTTCCCATCATGTCAATATTATTATCTATTAGAAATCTGATCTTACTCACTTTATTCAATTTTGTTTTCTAGTTTTCACTTGGGTTGGGGAAGTCAATCCATCTAGGTAGTGACTTGATATCATTCACACCTTTCCGGAGTGTCTTAATTGCTATCATTTCACGATAATTTCGTCTTGCCTCTCATAAGGCTGAAGATGATCATGTTAATGTTTCATATCATTGTCGTAAATAATAAGGGGAAACACATACCTTGAGATGCAATGTTGACAATATTTGAATTATATTTTTATGACTGAGGTTTGTTGATGGATTGACATATTTAGAAGATAAATGCAATTGGAGTCTAATGGTCCTTTTTATTTAATTTGATTGACTCTGATTTCAGGAACAATACATTGTGTCCAGAGATCCAAATCTCACAACAATCATGACACTAAAGTATTTTGGTGAAAGGAATTTTGAGGGAAAGCACATAGTGCTCATATCTCAAGAAGAAGGATGTGATATTTTATTGAATGGAAAACTAATGAATACTTGATGACAACATTGTCCTTTACACATATTTTTATGACAACCAACTTAGTTTAAGTTTACTTTAGCTTAGCATTCTTTTACTAGAATTAGTTTTAATTCCAGTCTTTACTTTTCAATTTAGTTTAATTTCATTTTAATAATTTAGTCATTTAAGAGGAGGATTTCTTCCCAAATTGCCTAAGAGATGATCACACCATTCTCTTTTGTATGAAAGTCAGGAAAATAGCTTGTGCAACTAGCAACTCTGAATATTTTCTCTTGAAATGAAGGAAACTCAGGGAAGTGTTAATCTGAACTTGGTTGATCAGATACCTTTGTGACATTTTTTATCAACATGGATTATCACCAATTCAAAAGTTGATCAAAAACATATTCTTGTTCATTTATTCACATATTTCTTTCCGATCTAGTTGATGTTTGGAGTCATTTTAATGAATATTTTGATGACCTCCATAACTGTCATCTTTCCCTCTTTTCCTTACCAGACCAAATTATTTGAATCTTTGGTATTAATGATTATATTTTATGGCAAACATAAAATGACACTTTGGTGAGAAATGTAATTTTTGTTATTGGAAAATTCAACGCTTTCGAAATTACAAAGGAATTGCTTATGTCTTGAAATCTTGAGAGATTATGGGCTTGTGGAATGTCCTGTGTAATTGACTTTTGAAAATCTGTTTTGAGTCAACATCTACATTAACCCATGTTGCTTGATTCCCATAAAATTGTTTTGTTGCACTAAATTAAAGGAATTTTGTATGTGACAAGTGGATTGGAGAATTGTGTTGCAAATACTTTCCATTAGATCATCAATTATTGTACTCTGGTTTGTTTTCATTTCAGATTAGAAACTCTGGGAATATTTTCATTAGGATTGATATTGAATGGTTCACATTTCTTGATTGGTTATTTCCCTTGGCTCCTCTCCAATATTTCACTGAAAACACTTTTCTATTGCTTCCATCAAATTTATTACTTGTTGATTGGTTCTATTATTATTTTTCATCAAGTTTTCATCCTTTTGATGAATGACACCATAGTTTCATATTTATTTTATTTTAGTTTTTTTTTTTGCGAATTGACTTATGATTTCAGTGCTTTTTTTTTCTTGCATGGATCCCTTTCATCTTTTGATTTGAATGTTGGTATTTCCCTTAGCTGATTTGAATCTCAGTCTTCCTTGAGGATTACTCTTTAAAATTTGAGTGACTTGTTGGTCAATTTTGGTCACATACTGAAAATTTTACTTACAAGTCATAAGATGCATGGGCCGCTCTATCTGAATGAACGTTTATAAAGTTCTCAGCTATAGATATGGACTAATATTTGTGATGGAACACATGTTCCTGTTGAGCATACCATGATAATCCATAAGTATAGGAAAGTGTCTACCCAATCTTTTATTTGAGCTACATCCACTTCACATTAATGAAATGGCCCATAATATGATGGTTTTTGGGGAGATATGTGGGTTAAACTAAAATGCATAACATCTACTCAACAAATCAAAGTAACTCTTGTATCACCCCACTTCCTTCACACCTTATGTGCATATGTATATTTATATCCAAAATCTAAAAGGGTGAGCATATTCTGAAATAAAAAAAGGAAGTTGAATGCACTATTAATAGTGTGGGAAGTACCCCTGAATGGGGTGTTTCATGGCAACACAAGTGGACAAGACACAAGGAGGTCACCTATCCAGACCGATAGCGAGGTGGAGTACAACGAGGTCCCTCCCCCCAGCCTATCACCTCAACATTTAACCTCCTCGGTCACCACCCTTTCACACACTCTAGATGGATGTCCTCGCACGCACCTGACAACCTGCATGTCATGTCGAAAGCCTTCCCCTCCACCATTATCATGCCCCAACCCATTTTATCCAGAAAATTCACCCTCCCTCGAACCTCAAAGCTCTCCCCCTCCACCTCAGGAGCTCTCTGGTCACTCGTCTCTGCGACCACCACCTTGAGACAGCCTCCCCTCTCCCCATGCCCCATCTGCGAGGTAAACCAAGGTGGGGAGACACCTTGTATGCTTCCAGAGGCAAGGAAATACCCCACCCCGACACTCCCATCGCTGTAAATCCTCCCATAGACCCTGCTCCTGCTCCTCCCATAGACCCTACTCCCCCCTTCGCTCCTGGTCCTGTAGATCCACTTCGCGAAGAAAACTTATCTTTCCTGGCTCCCATAGTAGAACCTTCTCCTGTTGAGACACTTCTTGAAGCTCCCTAGGACCTGTCACCTCTTTCAAATCCATATGTCTGCAGGGTAGAATGGTTTGACACCGTGGGAAATTCTCTAGGTTTTGCGCTTCCCCCCCCCCTCTCCACCTCGTTGTCCGCCTCCTCCCACCTCCCCACATCATCGTCTGCCTCCTCCTGATTCCCCA
>ML791112.1:102733-118999 GCA_009831015.1 Picea engelmannii | reverse complement strand
GACAAGTGTCACTATTTCCCAGACTCATGACAATAGTGGTTTCCCAGCTGGGCACTGTTGACATGCAATACCACAGGATTGGATTTTTTTCAAGAAGGATTTAATATACTATCTAACTTACAAAAAAAAATAAAAAAATCTAAGATAAAAAAAAAATAGTGTGGGAAGTACAAGTAAACTCGTCGAGGCTATGGATGCTTATTGGCAGTAGGGATATTCTTGTATGGTACTTGTTAGCGCCAATTGCAAGAGGGGTGTTTTTCTCCAATTTCAGGTCGTTGGTGAGAAATAAATGAGATGGGGCTTAAGACCCATCAAATGAAGTTATCCAAGGTCACAATCATGAGCGCCCAAGTGCAACATGCATAAAACCTCTATTTTTGGGTTAAAAATCAAGCAGGCGAGCATTTTTGCTTGATAGCGACGAATATCCATCGATGGAGCGGAGAAACGGTCATCGGGTAAGCCAGAGCCACAGAGGTTCATGAGGTTTAGAACATGGGTTCATCCCTTAGGGCCAAAGTCACGAAATGATCATGGTCGTCTGATCTAGTCGGGACACATGGTGCCTGATTAAGTTTGGTTTCCATTTTAGCTACCGGGACTTTGAAATACAAGGGTCGAGAGCAAAGGAATGAGAACTCCCAGTGGGAGAATCCAAAAAATACATTAAGGTTCATCATGGCTGTCCATATTAAATCAAATCCAACCATTGATTGCAGATCAGCGGTTTCGGCATTTCGGCTACTGGGAGTCTAAAGGACAAGGGGTCGGCTCCTTGCCATCCCCAAATCGAAAAATGCGAAAGATCCTTTAGTGTTGGGCCCATGATCCTAGCACCAGGGTTCTATGGAGAGGTGGGGCCTAAATAAGGAAGGCATGTGGCATAGATCTGGACCACAGATGGGGATTTTCGGGAAATTCAAGCCCTAAGCGCCGAAAAAAATGGTGGTTGTTCGATGAGAGGGATCGCGACCACCCAATCTTGGAGGACACACGGTGGAGGGTCCAGGCCAGAAGTGGTCCCACATTTAAATATTAATCCAGGTCATCCATCCCAGGGATGTGTGGCGCACGATCAAGCTCGGTCGCTATTTCGGCTACCGGGACTTTGAAATATAGGGGGTCACTCCTCCACTGCATCTGGAATTTCCGAAACGTGAAGTGTCGAAAGTTCCTAGGAGTTGGGCCCACGGTCTTGGCACCTAGTCACAAAGGAAACAGGCTTGGGGAAAGGGCGCTAGCGTTTATTGTGTGGCAAGGCGAGTCCTGAAACGCCAAAATCATCTTAGCCATCCAACCAAAGGGACGCATGGCGCATGATCAATCCCGGTCACTATTTCGGCTACCGAGACTTTGAAAGATAGGGGGTAGCTCCTCCACTGCATCTAGAATCGTCAAAATGAAAAGTGCCAAAAGCACCCAGGAGTTGGGCCCATGGTCTTGGCGCCTGGTCACAAAGGAAACGAGCCTGGGGAAAGGGCGCTAGAGTTTATTGTGTGGCAAGGTGGGTCCCAAAAATTCCGAAATCATCTCAGTCATCCAAACAAAGGGACATGTGGCACACGATCAATGATCGAGCGTTATTTTAGCTATCGGGACTTTGAAAGATAGGGGGTCGCTCCTCCACTACATCTGGAATCGCTGAAACATGAAATGTTGAAAGCGCCTTTGAAGATCCCTGCTAGAGGTAAATGAAGGTAGGAGGAGGTGGTTGAAGCCTCGGCTCACTCCTTAAATGTAAGGCATGGAGGTCCTGGCAGGCAATCTGCCCAAGATTGTCTCGTGTGCAGGTTTTCCTAAAGAAGCCATGCTGATCTGATGTCGTCTAACCAGAGGTGCCTGCACATGCTAATTTGGACTTTAATGTCTTAGCTACCCTCCTGCTGCCAAGGTGGCGAATTTCTCTGAGTATATATACTGAGTTTTTATATTTTTGTAAGGATCGATGGTAGAGAAAGGCTCCTAATTGTAAAACTTTAACAAAGCCTCTGGTTCTCTGGTTATAGACTGACATTTTGAGACTTCTTGTTTAATGGTAGCCAACCTCCTCCTTTCATTTTTCCTCTGAATCTTAAAGCTCGAGCATGGATGATACAGTCAGGTGATGTAATTACTATATGATGTGTGTTTGATTATATTAGTTCTGTAACATTTTAAGTTTACTTTGAAGTTTATCGGGTCTGAGAGGATCTCATATCTGAGACTTTTCCCCCTTTAAGGGCCTACTAGAAGACCGGATGTCCAGAGAAAACTCTATTTCCCTTTTATTTCCCTCCACTTACTCACCACTATGCATAAATTACTGGCTTAAATTAGATCAAGATCTCACATGTCTTTGCTGTTCCAACCTGGTTTTCTGAGTTAAATGATATTGTTCTGAGTTTACTTCCATTTGATCGCCCTTTATAAAAAAATAGTGACATAAACTGATGGGCATCAGGATTACTCCTGTTGCAATCCAGGAGTGACCTCTGAAGCCAACATTTCTGGCGCCGTTACTGGGGGCGAAGTTGAAATTTTTTCCTTGGATAGAACGACATCGAGCCTCTGATTTTGAAGGTGAATCAGGCATCAGAGCCCTATGAGATTACTATTGTGCACCTGGCGACTCCATTGTGATGACTCCACTAGGGAGAACCTTCTATTTTAGTTGTGGCTTCCAAAGGTAGACACATGCGGTCGCATCCACAACTACCTCTAGCTACGCTTGAAGCTGGTCCAGAGGTGATTATCAGAAAAGGAAAGGCCTCTGAAGGAGAAAATTCCACCACTGAACTAGGTAATCTTCCATATCCTTCTGTAGAAACTCCATTTTCTTATTCTCAGCTTCCTAGCAAACCTTTTTCTAAAGTTTCCCATTTCCTGATTTTGGAAGTGTTCCTGCTGAGTTTTCCCCTCCTGGTTTGGGATTGGAGGGAGAAATCCTTGTCACTCCCCTCTCCCCTGAAGTTGTACCTTGGCGTAGACCCAGGACCATAGAACATTTCCCCACTCCTAGCTTTACCACCCCTCCTCTTATTACTATTGCTGCCACTGCACAAAGAGAAGTATCTGCTGACTCAAGCCCCTTAGCCTTCTCTCTGAATCCCCCATTGTTTCCCCTTCCACCTAGAATCTCATTTATAGTATCCCTTGTTCGAGCTCCTTCTCCTCCGAGTTCTCCTCCACCTAATATTCCTATGGCAGGAGAAAATCCCCCCATGACCAGAATGGAGGCTATAATAGCTGCTAGGTATGCTCCCCTTTTGTTACCTCAACCTCTCAATGCCTTTCCAGCAGATGGCTACCTTAAGCAGCTGCCCAAGTTTACAGGCAAAGGGGACATAGCTCCAGAAGAACACCTTGAAGCCTTTTACAGTTTTAAAGATGATCATGTTATCATGAATGCAGACATATGGATGAGGAATTTCATCCATAGCCTTGAAGGTGAGGCTATAAAGTGGTTTAGGGCCCTGCCTCCTAGATCTATCGATGGGATTGAGGCTTTGGATAATTCCTTTTTGAGACAATGGGGAGACAAAAAAGAATTCATGTATTACATGACAGAGTTTGGGTTTTTGAAGAGAAAGGAAGGAGAGTCGGCCTCCAACTTCTCCAAGAGATTCAATAAAATGTACAATAATATCCCCACTGAGATAAATCCCTCATAATCCTCTGCTAAAATCACTTATGCTAGTGCTTTTGATCCCGATTTCTGCCTCCTATTGAGGGAAAGGAGATCCACTACTCTGGCTCACATGTAGGATGCAGCCGTGGAAGTATAATCTAACATATTGGTTGTTGACTAACTCAGGAATAAGGATGATAGAGACATATCTAGGAAGAGACCTGAAGCCTCCCCATCCATTTCCTCTCCCCTTCCCTTTCAGGCAAACAAGGTAACTAAAGTGCTAAAATCGCTTTCATCTAGAATGGAAAGGTGGGAGTTAGAAGGGAAGCCCATGTACATAAATTCCCAAAATACTGATAACAGAGGCTTCAGGAGGCCTAGTAACAATGTGCCACAAGATTCACCAAGGGAACAAAGGAGAAAAGATAGAGATGATCAGAGGATTCAAACCCCTCTCCAACATAACCTAGTTGCTCATGAGGAAGGAGAGGAGATAGACGAGCTCGACCTTGAAATTCACTGTATTGAAGACACTTCCGCTTTTCCCCATTTGACTCAATCTACATATGAAGAATCCCTTCTGAAAATTCAAATCAATGAGTTGGGTAAAGGGGAAAAGGCCAACAACACTCCTAACAGATACCATATCAGGTCAAAGAATAAAGAAGGGAATTTTGATAGCCATGATCATCCCCTCATAACAGAAAGGCCTGCTAAACCTGCAACAATCACTACTAAAGAAAAGAAAACTTAGAATACTTTGCCAACAGCCAAAGAACTTGTCTCTGAGGTAAGGGAAGCTCCTAAGCCTCTTTCCTCCTTTATTTTTGAGCATAAAATTCAAAAGATTAGAATTCCCGTACCCCTCTTAGAACTAGTTAAAAATGAAGATTTCAAAAGGTCCCTCTCCAAATTGCTACAATCTGAGTCCCCCCAACCTTCCACAGACTCAGTAAATCTTCAAGATGAAAATCCAGTAGTCATCCTAGGTCCCATGGTAGAAGACAGAGATGATTCATCCCCTCCCTTCTACAAATCTCTGAACATACATGATAAGGTGCTACATAATTGCCTCATGGATTCAGGAGCTTCCCATAACCTTATGCCCAAATTAGTCATGGAAGAATTGGGTCTGGAAGTGACAAAGGGTTATCACGATTTGTACTCTTTTGATTCAAGGAGGGTGCAATGCCTTGGATTCATCAAATACTTGGTGGTCTCTTTATTTCAGCTCCCAATGAAGAGTGTGGTCATGGACATTGTAATAGATGATGTTCCCCCCAAGTTTGGCATGTTGTTGTCAAGATATTTGATTAGAAAACTTGGAGGAACATTATAGATGGATCTCACATATGCCACCATTACAGTATTTGGAGGGGAACACAGGAGGTTGTACAGAGAAGCTCAACGGGCCTACATTGTTAGTGATGAAGCAAACCCCACCAATCATCCTATCTTTGCACTTGACACTGATTTGGAGTCTAGTTTATTGCAGCTCACTAATACTCCTGAAGCCCCTTTTCAAATTAGAAAGCAACCCAGATTTATTCACGAGATGCCTCCTCCAACCACCTCTATTTGGAATATGTTCTTCGAGGGAGCTTCTTCTAGTGAAGGCACTGGCGTTGGAGTAGTTTTTGTGTCACCTTGTCAGGAAACCATATCCCTATCATACAAGCTAGAATTTGAAGCCACCAATAATGTGGCAGGATATGAAGCTCTTGTTCTGGGTTTAAGGGTTGCAAAAGAAATGGGAATTGAGGGGGTAGCAGTGTTCAAATATGCCGAGCTGATAATCCAGAAAGTCGGAAATTCTTATCAGGCTAAGAATCCTCAACTCAGGAGTTACAAAAATGAGGTGTGGGACCTGATTGATAATTTCTTCTCAGCTTTCAACATTTCTTTTATTCCAAGAGAGGAAAATATGTTGGCTGATTCCTTAGCTGTCTCAGCTAGTCTGTTCAGGACCCCTCTGCCACCTAAGATCAAACATGATGTTGAGATAAGATATAGGCCATCTGTACCAGACTTGAATATCAAGCATTGGAAGGTATTCGAAGACGATCTTGAAATCAAAAAATTTCTTCAGTCTGTCGATGAAGTTTTTGCATTGCACATTGATCAGGATCCTAATTTCGAAAGTCACCCTCACCCTGAGGTATTTTCAAATAAAATTTCTAATCACCATATTATTCATTTGCCTAGCAATCACATTTCAAAGGGACTAGTCCCTTTAGAAAGACTGTTTGATGGGAATGATGTGGCAGTAAAGGGTAGGGTTTCAAATGAAGATGTTGATACAACAGAGTGCAACATTGACACATAGGAGGAGCCTAAGTTTGTCAAGTTGTCAAGAAGTTTGACCAAAGAGCAAAGGGCCAAATATACTAAGTTATTAAGAGAATTTGTTGATGTGTTTGCATGGAACTATGAAGACCTCAAGACATATGACACATATGTCATCGAACACAAGATCCCACTGAAGGAGGAGGCTAATCCATTTAGGCAGAAGCTAAGACAGATAAATCCCATGTTGTTGTCTGTCATGGAGAGAGAAGTGAAGAAGTTGTTAGATGCCCAAATCATTGTCCCCTTGAGATATTCTGAGTGGGTGGCCAATTTGGTCCCGGTGAGGAAGAAAAGTGGAGAAATCAGGCTCTGTGTTGTTTTCAGGAACCTGAACAAGAGCTCAAAGAAAGGAAACTATCCCTTTCCCAACATGGAACGGATATTGCAGAGGGTAACTGGTGCATCTAGGATATCCATGATTGATGGTTTTTCTGGCTATAATCAGATATCAATCATGCATGACGACAGAGAAAAAACAACCTTCACCACTCCTTGGGGCACATTCATGTATGCCAAAATGCCTTTTGGATTAATGAATGGAGGAGAAACATTTTAGCGAGCCATGGACATGGCCTTCATCAGAGAGAAAGATTAGTTTGTGGTGATCTATCTCGATGAAATCACAGTCTTCTCTAGGTCTAATAAAGAGCACTGTTTTCACTTGAGAAAAGTCTTCTCAAAATGATGGAGGTTTGGCCTTTCCTTAAATCCCAAGAAATCTTTGTTTGCTATAAAGGAGGGGAAGCTATTAGACCATATGGTATCAACAGAGGGAGTGAGAATTTATCCCAGCAGGGTAGAGGAAATTTAGACCCTGTTGCTTCCCAGGTCTAGAAAGGAAGTCCATGATTTTTTAGGGAAGATTAACTTTTTGAGAAGTTTCGTCTCAAATTTTGTTGAGCTGGTGAAACACATCACAACCATGCTCAGAAAGGGAAATGAAGTAAAATGGATTGCTGAACCCAGGGAATCTTTTGTCCAAATAAAAAAGGCATTGACTGAGGCGCCTGTGCTGCTCAGTCCTGATTATTCCAAGGATTTGCTAGTTTTTTCTTTTGCTTCTTTTGATATAGTAGCAACAATCTTATTGTAGAAAAATGAGGAAGGGCGAGAGAAACCCATTTCCTTATTCAGTAAGGCATTAAGAGATGCAAAAATCAGGTATGAGATCATGGAGAAACAAGCCTATTCCTTGGTGAAATCTCTCAAAGATTTTAGAGTCTATGTCTTGCACTCAAGAGTGACTGCATACGTTCCTTTGACCTCTGTGAAAGACATCCTTATATAGCCTGACATAGATGGGAGAAGAGGTAAATGGATTGCCAAGATCCTTGAGTTTGACCTAGAGATAAAGCCCACCAAGTTGGTTAAAGGGTAGGGTTTAGCCAAGCTACTGGTTGAATCCAATTGCAAGGCCTTAGGGGTTAGCTTCATCAATGCTTGCTCAGAAAATCAGCAAGCTAAGTCATCCAACAAAATCTCTCAGGGTGGCTTATCACTAGCATAATGCACCTGGTATAGAGACATTTTGTACTTTCTGTAAGAGTTGAATCCTCTTGATGGAATGGGAAAAAGAAAGGCAAGAGCTTTAAAGCTCAAGGCAGTCAAATATTGTCTTATTGACCAAGTCTTGTACTGGAGAGACCCTCTAGGGGTGTTTCTGAGGTGTCTGAACCCACAGGAAGCCCATAAAGTTATGTTTGATTTCCATAGTGGCCTTTGTGGAGGGCATCATTTCTGGAAGACCAAAGATCACAAAATTCTCAGGGCTGGGTAATACTGGCCCACCTTATTCATTGATGTCTGCAGAGAAGTCAGTGCTTGCATCAAATGCCAAAGGTTCTTAGGAAAGCAGCAGCTCAAATATTTGCCACTAAAGCTTGTAGTAGCTTCAACACCCTTTCAACAGTGGGGGTTGGACTTCATTGGAGAAATTCATCCTCCTTCAAGTGGCCATCATAGATGGATCCTGACTGCAACAGAATATTTCACCAAGTGGATAGAAGCTGCCCCCACCATGAGTGCTTCACACAAGGTAATTATCAGCTTCCTGGAGGATATCATAGCCATATTTGGTCGTCCCAGCAGAATTCTCACTGATAATGATGCTTCTTTCAATTCTGAGCCTCTGGTTAAGTTCTGTGAGCAGTTCGAGATTTCACTAATTCACTCCACTCCCTATTATCCTCAAGGAAATGGACTGGCAGAATATTCCAATAAAATTCTAATCAAACTCATTAAAAGATTATTGGAAGACAATAAGAGGGCCTAGGATTCAAAGCTCAAATTCGCTCTATGGGCTGATCGAGTGACAACAAAGAAGTTCCTCAGCACCTCACCTTTTCAACTTGTTTATGGGACGGAGGTTGTGTTTCCCACTCAACTCGCTTTACTTGTAGCGAAATTATTTCAAGATCATGAAGGAGAGCTAGACCATATGGTCAGAAGAATTCATCAAGTGGTGGAAGTGCAATAGATTAGGGAGCCGGTAATGGACATAACTCATAGTCATCAGCAGAAGATCAAGAAGGCCTTTGACAGGAAGGTCGGGAAGGAGGAATTTGAGCTGGGAGATTTGGTGCTTAAGTGGGATGCACGCAGGCAGGATAAGGGAAAACAAAACAAGTTTGATGCCCTCTGGATTGGGCCCTTCAAAATCTCTGAAGTATTCTTAAATAACACGTACAGATTATAGGATTTGGAGGGTGAAGAAGTTTTTAACGACCCAGTAAATGGGCATTTCTTGAAGAAATGTTTTGTTTGGGCCTTAGATGACTCCTCTAGTTTTGTAAATATTGTTTTTCTATTTATTTTCGGCTTAATAAATGACTCCATATCCCAACATAAGTCACCTTGAATTGCAGAAGGAGTTCTTAAAGCATCATAAGGACGACTCTATCCCCCATGGAGCCTAATGTTAGCGCCAATTCTTGCAAGCGGGATGTTTTTCTCCGATTTCAGGTCCTTGGTGAGAAATAAATGAGATGGGGCTTAAGACCCATCAAATGAAGTTATCTAAGGTCGCAATCATGAGTTCCCAAGAGCAACATGCATAAAACCTCTATTTTCAGGTTAAAAATCAAGCAGGAGGGCATTTTTTCTTATTAGCAATGAAGATCCATCGATGGAGTGGAGCAACGATCATCGGGTAAGATAGATCCATGGAGTTGCATGAGGTTTAGTGCATGGGCTCATCCCTTAGGGCCAAATTCATGAAATGATCATGGTCATCCGATCCAATCGAGACACATGGCGCCTGATTAAGTCCGGTAACCATTTCGGCTACCGGGACTTTGAAATACAAGGGTTGAGAGCAAAGGAACGAGAACTCCTGGTGGGAGAATCCTTGAAATAAATTAAGGTTCATCGTGACCGTCCATATTAAATAAAATCCGACCATTGATTGCAGATCATCCGTTTTGGCATTTCGACTACTAGGATTCTGAAGGACAAGGGGTCGGCTCCTTTCCATCCCCAAATCGCGAAATGAGAAAGAGCCTTTAGTGTTGGGCCCATGATCCTAGCGCCAGGGTTCGATGGAGAGGTGGGGCCGAAAGAAGGAAGGCACGTGGCACAGATCTGGACCATAGATGGGGCATTTCGGGAAATTCAAGCCCTAAGAACCAAAATAAATGGTGGTCGTTCGATGAAAGGGATTGCAACCGTCCAATCTTAGAGGACACACGGTGGAGGGTCCAGGCCAGAAGCGGTCCCACATTTAAATATTAATCCAGGTCATCCGTCCCAGGAACGCGTGGCGCACGATCAAGATCGATCGCTATTTTGGCTACCGGGACTTTGAAAGACAGGGGGTCGCTCCTCCACTGCATTTGGAATCGCCGAAACATGAAGTGATGAAATTGTCCAAGAGTTGGGCCCACGATCTTTGTGCTCGATCACAAAGGAAACAGGCCTGGGGAAAGGGCGCTAGTGTTTATCGTGTGGCAAGGCGGGTCTAGAAACTCCAAAATCATCTCAGCCATCCAATCAAAGGGCGCGTGGCGCACGATCAAGCCCGGTCGCTATTTCGGCTACCGGGACTTTGAAAGACAGAGGGTCGCTCCTCCACTGCATCTGGAATCACTGAAACGTGAAGTGTCAAAAGTGCCTAGGAGTTGGGCCCATTGTCTTGGCACCCGGTCATAAAGGAAATGGGCCTGGGGAAAGGGTGCTAGCGTTTATCGTGTGGCAAGGCGGGTCTCGAAAATGTTGAAATCATCTTAGCCATCCAACCAAAGGGACATGTGGTGCATGATCAATGCCCGGGTGCTATTTCAGCTACCGAGACTTTGAAACATAGGGGGTCTCTCCTCCACTGCATCTGGAATCGACGAAATGTGAAATTCCAAAAGCTCCTTTGAAGATCCCTGCTAGAGTTAAATGAAGGTGGCATGGAGGTCCTGACAGGAAGTCTACCCAAGATTGTCTTGTGTGCAGGTTTTCCTAAAGAAGCCATTCCGATCTGATGTCCTCGTCTGACCAGAGGAACCTGCACATGCTAATTTGGACTTTAATGTCTCAACTACCCTCCTGTTGCCAAGGTGGCGAATTGCTCTGAGTATATGTACTCAACTTTTGTATTTTTGTAAGGATCGATGGTAGAGAAAAGCTCCCAATTGTAAAACTTTAACAAAGCCTCTAGTTCTCTGGTTATAGACTGACATTTTGAGACTTCTTGTTTAATGACAACCAACCTCCTCCTTTCCTTTTTCCTCTGAATCTTAAAGCCCAGGCATGGATGATCCAGTTGGGTGATGTAATTACTATATGATGCATGTTTGATTATATTAGTTCTACAACATTTTAAGTTTGCTTTGAAGTTTCTCGAGTCTAAGAGGATCTCATATCTGAGACTTTTTCCCCTTTAAGGGCCTGCAGGAAGACCGGATGTCCAGAGAAGACTCTATTTCCCTTTTCTTTCCCTCCACTTACTCACCACTATGAAAAAAGTATTGGCTTAAGTTAGATCAAGACCTCGCATGTCTTTTCTATTCCAACCTGGTTTTCTGAGTTAAACGATATTGTTCTGAGTTTACTTCCATTCGATTGCCCTTTATAAACAAATAGTGACATAAACTGATGGGCATTAGGCTTACTCCTACTGCAATCCAAGAGTGATCTCTGAAGCCAACAATACTGAGGAAACTTTGTTGGGGCTATGGATAATCACCGGCAATGAAGCAATGCCAGTAAAAGAGAGATGAGGAATTCTCTTAGGTAGATGTTTTCTTGTTTTAAAAGTGAAAACCCGTGGTTGAATCAAAGATAATTTGAATTGTACAACTAGTAAAAGAACTTATCTCATTATTTGGCTCCTTGAAAAGGCTGTGTTAGATTACAAGTACTAGGATATATATTTTAGAATTTTGGCATCATTGTGATACCCATGATTATTGGAAAATTTTATGCAGTTTGTTGAACTAATCTTTAAAACTTATATCTAAAGTATGGTCCTTAGACTTCTATTGACAAAGATAATGGGTTCTTCGAGTGCGTCGCCATTTTTTGTGGCTGCAACAACCCACCTTTACTTTTTATTTTACAAGCGAAAGGGAAGGGGCCCCTACTAAAATTTAAATCCTATTGCCTAATCCTCTACTGCTTGAGTCTAATGTTATCTCTTTTCCTACATTGAGGGAGTTAGGGGTTTTATCTTGATTGATGATTGTCTTTGATGGGTGTTGGTCATTTCTTTTGATCTGATGATTTCAAATTTCTTCATGTTGTCTCTTGACCTATGACGTTTTTGTCGACATTTGTATTATGGAATTGATGTGTCATCTTCTAACCTTTTGTTTATTTCTAAGTGTTTGGTGATCTAATGTGCCTACACGGTTTGTTCTATCGCATGTCCTGATTGACGAAATCAAACTATGCATCTTTCTGCTAGAATGTTTGTGCTTCATTTTTTCATCTTTATTATTTAGTATGCAGATTATACTTAGTTGTTTCTAACTCTAAGTCTAAATAACATACTAGATGATCCTTCTTTTGAGTTGAGATTTGGCACATGTAGTTTCAGAGCACTCATCTACAATCACCATGTTATTCTTGAATAAACCTAAAACTCTCTTATAAATTTGATTTAAAGGACGGGAACATATTGTTTATTGTATTGGAATGTCTTCTTTTAATCATATGGATGATCTCATTCCTTTGTTTTGAAAGAGAAGGTTTGCAGAGATACTTCATTTGAGTGACCACTCCAACCTTGAGAGGCCTATGGGGGAATATCTTAATCCTTGTCCACACCCTCGAGCTCGATTCTTGGCATGGATTCTCCTTGTTGGGAAGCAAATTACCTTCACTTGTAGTTACCCCGAGGTTTGAAGCCCCCAAGGTTATCAAACTCACATTTCCCATGAGCTTGTCCTTGAACCTCTTCATATTGGTTTGTATTCAGTCCTCTCTTGGTCTTACCCCATGCCAAAATCCCGTTCCCACTCTTGATTATGAGTCCTTGTCAAGTTGTCTCCTGACGCTTGTTAGTTATCCGTCGCATTCACCCATAGTGTCCGGTGTAAGGACCTTTTCTTATAATTGATGGTGCTCCCACTCCTGGAAATCTGAGCTTGTCCTCCCTTTGAGATGCGCATATTGAAGTGGAGTAGCTTGTTTCGTACATTGGGTTAGCTTTGAAATTATTTTTCTACTTATCGCTACTTGCGACATTGAATCGTCGCATGGAGCATCTTCCTTCCTCCTTTGCCTCTTTCCCTTCATTTAATTTGAATCACCACATCCTTGATTGCATCTATCCTTGCTCCTCTCCATAGCATCTGGTTTCATCAATCCCACCCTATATGACTTTTTCTGAATTTTTTTCCCTAGGTGCGAAACCCTGACCAATGGAACCTAGGGGACATTGTAATGATCCCAAGCCCAACTCTGGCTTGGAATCACTAACTACCACTGGTTTGTCTATGTGCAGGTGTTTATTGAGTTATTAAGTGCATACAAGATTCATTCAACACATGAAGATCATCATACATTCAAAATATAGAAGCACAAGCAAAGATCTCACCCTTTTATTATAAGCAATGTAGGATCAATACAATAGATGGCCGATCTGGCATAAACCTCAGATGGCCGTACAAACAACAGATATGAGCTGCTACAAAATTCTCCTGACAATACAAAAGAAGCCTCTAAAGGCTGGATAAGTAATGAATACCAGTACCAAGCAGATCTGAATGTCAAACCCTCCAACTAGAGAGTTCCATACTCCAAGTGGGGACTGAAGCCTTCAATAATTCAACCAAGATGGAAGAATGCTCCAAATGAGCCCAAACTTGATCAAGTAATAGATCAGGGTAGTGGGATCCTCCTCCTAAAGTTTCAAGCCCAATGTCCAAGGCAAAGCTCTCCAACTTCGAAATCTCTAAGAGACTTGCGCCCTCCTGAATGGCTAAATCTAACCCTCCTCAAGGATATGGTGCGCCCTTGCTGGAAATTCCCCAACAGTATGACCCTGCTATCTTCTGAAGCTCTAGAAGGGAATATGCTGAGAATAGAATGGTGTGGAGGAATATTTCATCCCTGAGACCAAGCTGTGGAACAAGGTGAGTGGATATTTCACCATTGAGTTGCTCACAAGGGTTTGTACAACAAACCCCCCAAACTGAATGCTCAATAACACTAACAAGAAATATACCAAAATCCAAATGCCCCATAGGTGCACCCCGACCTCTTACTTATACTTTTCCCTTATGATTCTCTGTTGAGTTAGGTTAACTCCCAGGGTTAACTTCTATTCTTCTGTTGAGTTATCTTTTACTCCTTTTATCCTTTTCCTTTCTCAAGTCAACTTAAAAATATAACTTTAGTCTAGTTGACCTTCCCCCTCAGTGTGAGACTATGACCTAGTGGGGGTGCCCAGGCCACTGAGTCTCCTCATCACCTCTCTAAGAGGTGGGGGACATTACAGTCTCCCCTGCTTGAAGTTGCTTGTCCTCAAGCAATTCCAAACCTGCTTCTCTGACCACGTGCTCCTTTTCCCAAGTGGCATCCTCAATGGGTAAATCCTTCCACCTAATTAGGTACTCCTTGATGCTTCGGTTTCTGAGCCTCTTCTCTCAGATTTCCAATATCTCTTCCAGAATTAGAATAAGTTGTCCCTCTTCGTCCATGGGGGGTAATACCTCAATAGGTTTGATGTGTTGGCCAAGGGATTTCTTAAGACAGGAGACATGGAAGATGTTGTGTATTTTGCTGCCCTGTGGAAGCTCCAGCTCATAAGCTACGGCCCCTATCTTTCTGTTGACCCTATGGGGCCCAAAGAAACGTGGTTGTAGTTTCTCTGCTCCGCTTCTTTTAATGGAAGCCTGCCTGTATGGTTGTAGTCTCAGATAGACTAAGTCACCAACCTCAAAGGTACGATCAACTCAGTGCTTGTCTGCTTGGACCTTCTGTTGGTTTTGTGCCCTTTGCAGATGATCCTTCAGTTCCATGAGAATATATTGGCTCTACTCGATCCAATCCTGTACCATAGGTGCCCTGCTATCACCAACCGCAATCTCCACAAGCGATAAAGGATCATAGCTATACAAGGCTCATAATGGTGACATGCCAATGGACATGTGTTGGGTCATGTTGTAGCAATACTCTCCCAGATGCAACCATTTGGCCCATACTTTCTGTTGCCCTGCCACATAGTTTTTGAGGTAGCCCTCCACCCATTTGTTGATTATCTCTGTCTGTCCATCCATCTGAGGGTGATAGCTGGTGCTAGGGGTCAAGGCCGTACCAACCAACCTGAATAACTCCTGCCAGAACGTACTCATAAACCTGATATCCCTATCATTGACAATGGTCTTGGGTAGGCCGTGCAACCTGAAAATCTCCCTGAAGAATAGTTCAGCCACCTGTGCTACACTGAAGTCAGTAGCTATGGCGAAGAAATGTGCAAACTTTGTTAACCTGTCCACCACTACAAATATGTAGTCCTTCCATTGCGTCTTTGGTAGTCCAATGATGAAATCCATGGATATGCTTTCCCACTTGTTCTCTGGAATGGGCAAGGGTTGCAAGAGTCCTGCTGGACGCGTGTGCTCATCCTTGTTTTCCTGACATGTAGTACACTCTTTGACGTGCTTAATCACATCCTCCTTAAGACCCTTCCAAGAGAATATTTTTCTCACCTGCCTGTACGTCTTGTTGATCCCTTGATGTCCTACCATTGGTGAGTCATGGCATGCCTGCAATACTTTAGCCTTGAATGTCAATCCAGGAACCAGAAAGATTTAGTCTTTGTAGTAGATGAGGTCATTCATAACCTTGAAATATTCATCTTGTACCTGTCCGTCCAGTAGCTAGCACGCAAACTGATCCTCTGCATACTCCATCACCAGATGGTCTTTCCAGTCAATTGTTACCCGTGTTATGGCAAAGATGGATGGCCTCCTGGATAAGGCATCGGCCACCACATTGTTCTTCCCCTCGACAAACTCAATATCAAAGTCGTAGGCCTGTATTCTGCTTACCCATTTTTGTTGCCTCTCGTTCAAGTCCTTCTATTCCAATAGATATTTGAGACTGTTATGATCTGAGTTGACCACAAACCTGGCACCAACCAAGTATTGCCAGAATTTAGCTAGTGCATGCATGATAACCAAAATTTCTTTGTCATAAATGTTGTAGAGTAGTTCGGGACCCTTGAGCTTCCGACTTTCATAGGCAAGAGGGTGCCTCTTTTGCATCAGTACGACCCCTATTCCTTCCCTGGAGGCATCACATTCCAAGGTAAAAAGAAGACTGAAATCTAGAAGGGCTAAGACTGGGCACGTACTCATCACTTCCTTCATCTTATCCATCGTTATTTGAGCCTTCTCGTCCCACTTGAATGCTCCTTTCTTAGTCAAATCGGTCAAGGGTGCACACAGTTGAGAAAATCCTTTGACAAATTTCCTGTAATACGTGCACATACCCAGAAATCCTCTCAATTCGGTGAGTGTCTTAGGAGTAGGCCATTCCATGATGGCTTGTATTTTATCCTGATGTACCTGTACCCCCTTTGCCTCGATGATGTGTCCTAAATAGAGGACCTCTGTCATTCCAAATTCACATTTGGGCTCCTTAGCATACAATGATTGTTCCTCCATGATTGAAAAAATTTGATCCACATGCCTGAGATGCTCCTCCCACATCTTGCTGTAGATAAGAAAGTCATCAAAAAATACCAACAGGTACTTCCTCAGCTGCTTGTTGAACACCTGGTTCATACATGATTGGAATGTAGCAGGGGCATTGGTTAAACCAAAGGGTATCACCAAAAACTCATAATGGTCGTAGTGACATCTAAAAGC
>ML791112.1:15283-35548 GCA_009831015.1 Picea engelmannii | reverse complement strand
CATTTTTCCAATGCTTCTAAACAAATAGAAAGGGAGATTCATGAGGTCTTTGCATGTGAAGTGAAGCTAAAGTTTAATGTGGTACTGATAAATCATATTGAACCTACCGTCACAGGTGAAATATATTTGGACCACCCTTAGAATATTATCAAATCCTTCAATCATGTGGCTCCTAAGCACTCCCTTTGATAGGTTATCTCCCTGACATTCTGGTTTAAAGAATTATTTGGAGAAGGTTGCATTTAGATTCATGGCCTTAAACCATATTTTACCAGTATTTGATATTTCGGTAGTTGTTGCTATGGTTGCTTTAGATACTTCAAGTTCAAGAGTCCCCACTTTAGTTTTGGTTCCATCAAAATTCAAGGAAAATTCTCTAGCTACCTCAGGGTTCCCCCTCTACATTTTCTAACAAAAATTGAAACATCCCAGTCTTTGGAAGACCTCCCTGATCAGAGGTTCAACAACAAAAAACTGTGTGTCATAGGGTTCATTACTCACAATGCCCCCACCCTTGTGAGCCTTCTTCTGCTATGTAGTATCCATTCATATTATAGGAAGAAAATTAAACCAACAATTTGAGTGATGCAAGAGGCAAAACAAGAAAACAGAGGATTTAGGGTTTGATGGATAATCTCTTTCAATGGTTGGTTCTATCTAAGGATTTAGAGTCTTTTAGCCTATCTAACCTCTAGGCTTATGAAAGGGTAGATGATAGTCAGGAAATTAAAGAAGACTACACAGGAAAATGGAGATACGAGGAGAAAGCTGGCTGCAAAATATTTGTTCAATACTTCACCATCATTTTTACAACATTCATCATAACTTTACCAACAAAGTCCCTTTTTAAAATTTCCACAATAGATAGACTTGAATTAGAACAAAAATATTGATGGTAACCAGTTGGTACAAGTTTTGAAGTAGGTGAATAACAGTGCTAAGTTGTTGCACAGAGTTTACAGTGCCAAACAGGGGATTTGCAGCAGATTTTACAGCATAAACAACAAAAGCAAAATATGGGATAGGTAAGGTGGCCTAACAACAAGGTTTTTTTAAGATTTAGTAAAAGGGGCTGAGAGCTCTACAATTGGTTGAGAATTGTGATAACAGAGGTGAGAGTGATAGTTGGCAGTGTGGACCACCAGTTTGCAGTGCCTAGGAGAAGAAATGATAAAAAAACAACCTTTATTTTCCTTCAACAGAGCTTAAAATACTCATGGAGTAACTCGAGGATGGGGCTTGAAAATTGATATGCTTGAGCTTCGACGAATCCACCTGCAGCTGGTCTAACCTCCAACTCACTTTCACTAGCCAGTTCGCAGCAATTTGCATAGTGTCTATCTGAAAACACCAGTTTTTTGCAACGCCAAGCTAGGAGCAATTTGAAATCTTGGAAAAACAATGAGAAAAACTTTAAATGTTTAAATCCCATTTTATTTCCTAAAAAATGTCAGTGTTGAAAACAAGGAGATCAGTTGACAAAGCATCATAAGTGAAATTATGGTGATCAAAGAAAAGTGTACTTGAGATGCATTGTGAACAATCTGATGAGATGGAAGCGTACAAAAAGAACATGGTTTGACCTTCTAATGGGTAAAGGGACAAAGCGTAGAGGTTTTAGTACATCGTGGAAGTGGTGACATGTCAAGGTGCTGGTGGAAGCATAAGGATAATGGCTTATCTAATCTTATCATAAAGATGAAGATATAACCCAAGGGTAATGGACCAACATCCACACTCATATTATTTGTGCTAAGACCCAAAATGACTATAAGGAAGAGGAAAATTAAAAATTAAACAAAACTAAAGATAAAAATAAAAAACCTAAAGGATTAATTGACCCAATAAAATACATGTGATAACACATAGTACACAGGACCTGCACACAAGTAGGATATGGCTTAGGTAGAGTAGATAAAACTGACATAATAAATAGGAGGATTAGATAGCTCATCAAAATAAAGCAAGATGCGACAAATCATACCTACACATATATTTAAAATATTCGAAGTTGATTAAGGTATTAATGCCCGAATACAACCTAAAGGATGGAGCAATGACACATGATAGGTGGCTACTAGGACATAGGTGGATATGGTGGTGGAGATATAGGTAGTTATCACTCATATAGGTGATGGAAGCATGGGGAATGGAAAATGATTATGGAAAATATTCCCCATTGTGCACAACAATTATGGTAGTTAAGTCCATTAGGGAAGAAAAAGTATATACCTTGCATGATATCTAGAAAATTAGTTACTGTGGGCAGGAAGTCACCCATTATGTATTTAACATTCATATGATATCCTTCAAATCAATATTTGTGAACAACAGGCTGAGTCTATAAGGTCAGAGCAGAATTTTGGGAACCTAGAGCATAGAGAGCATCAGGCGTTAGGGAACTCAAGTTGCAAATTCAATACATGTGGGACATCCAAAGCACAATTTCCATTGACATTTCAGAACAAAGGTCTAGAGTAAGAAGTGAAGGATAATATCCCATGGACGTTAATTAGTTCACTGGGATAATATATTCCCCAAGACAAACTTACATGTGCAAGAAATTCTAGGTATCCAAGGAACAGTCCATTCCCATGCCTAAGATACCACCTAATGTCTATATCAAGGGACCCTTGGTAGGATTGATTATGAAGATAAAATATGATGATTTTAATATACAGGATGAAGCTTTGTTCCTATAATTGAAATTTAACACCTACGCAGAAGTAATTACCAAGATAGATGAATGACTGTGCTCACCACCAAAGCATGGGAAAATGTTAAATTTTTTCTGAAGAAGTTAAGTGTATTCAATATTCTTTAACTTTAAACTATTAAATCAATAATTGTATGCATAAGGATCACTTAAAGAAAGACATCCACAGTATACATAATATTTATCCTGGGAAACCCTGTTGGGGGAGAAAACCCAATAAATCTTCTTCAATATAGATTCGTTAACAAGTACAATGTCTCTCTCAAGAGATATCTCACCAAACAAAAATAAGAAGACAGACCAGAAACCCTAACCAAAATAGGGCAATACTCCACGAAACTAATATAGGCCTCCAAGAGATAACCAAAACCCTTCACCAAAACACCCTTACTATGTGGTTGCGTCTCCTCCTCAAACTTGCACACTTTTCCTTGAGAGAGAGAACTTGTGTTGTGTGTTCTTCAAGTGAGGTACCTAGCCTCTTATAAATACAAGTTGAGTCACCCTTTAATTAGGTCAGGGCCGACTTGTATTCTTTACACTTTATAATTTACATTTGACTTTTACAAAGGCACAATAAGGGCGAATTTTACAAAGGCACAATAGGGATGACTTTTACAAAGGCACAATAGGGACAACTTTACAAATACAACATAATATTATTCTTTAGGGTTTTAAATTGGTCTATTAAAATATAGATACAATAAGAATATCTTTCGAAGCTAGTCAAACTTCAACACTCACTCTTAGAAATGAAGGTATTCTTCTAGCACGATCGTCGTGTCTGCTTCTGCACTTCTGTACACTTGACCATTGAATTTTTTACTTTCCACAAATACATATTATAGAAATTTTGTAACCATGTCATGCATCCAGGGTCTCATCATCCTTTCAATATTTATGTCATCATGGGGCTTCAACTTGCCAACTCACACAGAATTTGGCATCTAGTTCATAATGAACTAGTAAATCGCCAACTCACATATAATATTTCATATAGTTCATAAAGAAATAGGAACTCGCCAGCTCACACATAATCTAGCATCTAGTTCATAAAGAACTAGTAACTCGCCAACTCACACAAAATTTGGAATCTAGTTCATAAAGAACTAGTAACATTTGGTTGGAACACCAGGAAACCGATGCATAGTGACCAGGCATATAATCACAAGGATTAGGCGATGTAGTGTGCACACACTAATCATCTATCCCAAGGATAGGAAACACCTCCAACCACATAGGTTGGCCCTCCATCTTGAAAATATGGGAAACTCGCCATTCCCAAAAGCTCAACATCTACTGACCTTGTGCGAGGTCATGCTAACCGGTGCCACAGTCAATAGTGTGCCCGTGAATGACTACCCATTTCTATTTCCACACACTAAATATGCTGCCCCAGATTCACATATATAACTCATCACTCCCTCTTACTAGGGAAGTCCATCTGGACCACACCAATCTTGTCTCTGAAGTACACAAACTTCACTCTCGACAGAGGCTTGGTCAACACCTCTACTATCTTCTCATCTGTAGTTACATACTACAGCTTCAATGCTCCCTTCTGCACCATATCTCTGGTGTAATGGTACATGATCTCGATATGCTTGGACTTTTCATGAAGCATTGGGTTCTCTAACAACTTCACACAACTTTTATTATCACTCCAGATACAAGTCGCCTCTAACTCGAGTCAAACAATTCTGTAAGCAACTTCCAAAGAAACATTGCTTCACTACTAGTTGAACATGATGCTACATACTTTGCCTCACATGTACTGGGCACCACACTCATATTCTTCCTACTAAACCATGAGATCATAACTGATACCAAACTGAAGAAAAATCTAGATGTACTCTTCCAGTATGCAACACTATCGTCCCAATCTGAATTGGTAAAGACTTGCAAGCTTATATCAAGACCTTAAACATGTCTAAGTCCATATTCAATTATACCTTTTAGGTACCTCATCACATGTTTTTCTACAATCAAGTGAACACATCTTGGCTCAACCATATACTGACTCAATGTGTTCACTACAAAACATATATTTGGCCTTGTGTTGTTTAAGTACATCAATGAACCAATCTGTCTATACATGGAGACATCCATTGTCTATGAAGATGTATCACTCAATAAATTTAGATTTTCCACCATTAGTGTAGGCATGGATTTACAATCCATCATTCTGAATCTCTTCAGAATATCTAGAACATATTTTCCTTGGTTAATGAAAATATCACTCGGTCTCTGTCATACCTCTAGACCTAAGAAATAATGTATCATACCTAGGTATTTCATCTCTAACTTTGTACAAATCTTCCTCTTACTCTTAGTGATGATATTCTCATCTCCAGTTAGACACAGGTCATCCACATATAACAGTAATATAATTGTCCCACCATCCACAACCTTGAAGTATAGGTTGGAATCTATTTTACTCTTGGTAAATCTCAAGCTCATCAAAAAACTGTCAATTCTACCGTACCATGCCCTAGGTGCTTTCTTTAATCCATACAAGGCCTTCGTCAATCTGCACACATGTGTATGATTTTCATGTATCTCAAAACCTTGTGGTTGCTCCACATACACTTCCTATTCTATTACACCATTTAGAAAAGTTGTCTTCACGTCCATCTGGTGTACCTTCCAATTCCTTACTATAGCTATCACAAGTATATCTCTAATTGAAGTGTATCTCGCCATAGGATAAAATGTCTCCTCATAATTTATTCCTTCTTTCTATGAGAAGCCACGTACCATGAACCTTTCCTTGTACTTCTCGACACTTCCATCTATTGAATGCTTCGTCTTGTAAATCCACTTGGAACTTACCATTGTCTTCTCTTTCGGTCTTGGAACCACATCCAAAACACCATTCATTATAGTGGACTAGTACTCTTCAATCATGGCATCCTTCCATTATTTCTTCTCTTCAGCCTCTTAATAACCAATAGACTTATCATCAATAATGTCACTTAGCAATTCCACGTAACTAGAGTATGGTCATGGTCTCTTTCTTTCTTTGAAGGATCCATTTGGAGCACCATACTTCTCTGCATATTGAATAATTTCTTGATCCCAAGCTGGTCTTTTCTTCTTGGCATTCATATCTCAGGATGAATCTGCAGGTATCTCTGGTTCTTCCATATCATGGTATTCTAGTACAACATCATCGCCTGCATCTATATCTGCAACTCTAGGAGATTTATGTTCCTCATCATGGACTTCATCTGAATGATTTTGTCTTGATATACTGAAATTTGCATCCTCACCGAAAGTTACATTTCTTCTAGTCTCAATATGCTAGTGACCAGGGATGTAGACTTTGTATGCCTTCGATGTCTCACTATATCCAACAAATATACCCTTCTTTCCTGAAGGGTCCAACTTTGATCTCTTGTCCTTGGGGACATGCACATATATTGGACATCCAAATATCCTTAGGTGGTTTAATTCTATCTTTTCTCATGTAAACATTTCTTTTAGTTTCTTGTTCCCAAGTACAAGGTGGGGACTTTTGTTCTGCACATATATAATGGTCCTGACAACTTCTACCCACAGATGCATCGGTAATTCTTGACCATGAATCATGGCATTCATTGCTTCCATGATTGTTCAGTTCTTTATTTTTGCCACACCATTCTGCTGAGGATTGTAGGGAGTAGATAGCTCCCTCTTAATCAAGGATAATTTTAAGGATGAAAATTTATTTTTAAATGGACAAATCTTGGCGAATCTTTCTAATCCTTCATATGCCAACTATAAATGATTGGCAATATTTTTGTAAAAATATTCAAATTTATAAGGATTTTATACAGTTTTTATAAAATCATGGTGATTTTTAAGGTAAAATAATTTTACCCTATAGAATTTGGGTGAATCATTTTTAAAATAGTGAATCTCGGTTTTGGAAAAACCATGGAAAATTAGCCCATAAGCGAAATTTAGCCCCTAAAATCATCCATGCTCTTAATCCCAACTTCCTTACATAATGCCTTGAATTCATCTAATGTGAATTCTCTTCCATTATCTGATCTCAAAATTTTTATCTTATTTTCTGAAAGGTTTTCAACAAGTGCTTTGAATTATTTGAAATTGTTGAATAACTCACTTTTATCTTTAAAAAAATAAATCCAAGTTTTACGTGAGAAATCATCAATAAATGAAACATAATATACATACCCACTAAGTGAAGTGGCTAACATTGGTCCACACACGTCTGGATCTATGATGTCCAAGGCTCGGATTTTCTATCATTGCTTGAAAATGTTTTCTTCACGTACTTTCCTTGTGCATATCCCTTGCATATGCCTTCATGATTCACTTGGATTTTTGGAAAACCCGTCACCATCTTTCTCACGATCGGTAGTGATTTGTAATGTATGTGAGCAAATCTTCTATTCCATAGCTCACTTGGAGTAATTGTACTATGTACTAATGTTGAATCTGAATGTCCTTTAACTTGTATAGACCTCCTTCTTGAACACCAATCACTATAGCATCATCAATAGATTTTCCTCTTGGCCACATGAGAACTTCACCATCAATGAAAGAAACTTGGAATCATTTCTCATTGAATGCTAAGATAGAAAGGAGATTCTTCTTCAAACCAGGTATATATAAAACATCCTTCATCTTCATAGGTTTTATGGACTCCAATCTATAAGAATTTTCTCCTACTCCTTTAATGGTATACTAATAGTCATCACCAACCTTCACCTTCTAAGGTGAATCTTTCTGAACTAATTCTGAGAAGGAATCCTTGCAACCTATCAAGTGCTTAGAAGTACCATTATCAATAAGCCATGTGTCACTTCCATGAGTAATTGTTCCTATAAGAGTTGATATCAATACATATTATTCACTTGATTCACCTTCTTTGTCTCTCTCTTGATCAGGTTCATCATCTTCCACGACATGAGCATGATGTCTTTTATACTTTCCTTTTTTGACCTCATCTTTTGAGTGGGGACAATTTATTGCAATGTGTCCCATATTATGAAAGATGTAGCATTTATAATTTGATTAATCCTTTTTAAACTTGTGTGTCTTTTGTAACCCATGAGACTTCTTGTGTGAGTGAACCTCTTTCTTTCTCTTTCATTTTCTTGCATGAGCTGCTAGAGCTTGATTTTCCTCATCACCTAGTTTCTCTTCTCTTGCTTCCAATCTAGCTTCTTACTAAGTGCAATCCTCCCATAGTCTACTAAACTTTGTTAGCTTTCTTCTTGAATGGATTCCTTGAATGAATGATTCCCAAGATCTTGGGAGATCATTCAATGTAGTCATTACCAATTCAACTTCTTCAATTGTGTCTCCAATGGGTTCAAGTTGTTATTTTATTTGAGACACCCTTGTGAAGTAGGATTGAATGGTTTTTGAAATATGTAGCTTCACACTCTTGACTTGTGGTCTCAACATCATCTTCCAGTTGATATTCTTGCCTTCATATAATCGAGATAGGGCATCAAACATTTTCTTTGGAGTCTTCAATGATGAGACATGAGGGATCAAATGATCCTTGATACAATCAACAATGATTCTCTTTTCCTTGACAAAATTCTTCTTGTGTTTTTCTGTTGCCACATATTCCTCTGGTTCTGGAACTTCTTCTTTGATGAAATATTCTAGATCATTCTCTTCTAGAATGAGCATCACTCTATACTTCCATACTCAGAATTTATTAGCACCCTCAAGCTTCTCATCAAGCTTAGTGTTGGAAGTCATTTTCTTTGGGATGGAAATATAATAAGAAAATACAAACTTTTCAAAGAAAGGTTTTGAACTTACCAGAGAGTGTGCTATGCCAAAGTGAACTGCTCCAACTTCAGTCTACAACTACCAAGACATTTTGATCTTGGGTTTATGAGGAAACCCTAATTTTTCAACTTGATAATTTTGGAATTCTAATCCAAGAAATAGATTATCCCTCCTTAGGTGAACTCCTTGATGACTTTATCTTGACCAATGCCCTTCAGAAAGGGGGTGACGTCATCACCTAGGGTTTTATGCAGAAACCCTAATTTTCTGAAACAATAAAAACTGCAAAACTGGTCCACATAAAATATGTGCTAGGGTTAGGAAAGTCTTGTTATGGTCTTATTTTACCTAGTGAGTTCTTCAAGAATATGAAAATGGCTTCTTTCATGCCCTCTCTGAAACCATGTTAAAATTTCACTTAAGCACTTAAGTGTATTCAGTCTTCTTTAAATTTAAACTATTAAATCAATAACTGCATGCATAAGGATTACTAAAAGAAACACATCCAAAATACACACAAGATTTATTCTGGGAAACCATCTTGGGGGAGAAAACCTAGTAAATCTTCTTCAATATAGATGTGTCAACAAGTACAATGTATCTCTCAAGAGATATCTCACCAAACAGAAGATAATCATAAGATAGACCAGAAACCCTAACCAGAAGGTAGCACACCACTAGACCAAGATACGCCTCCAAGAGATAACCAAAACCCTTCACCAAAACACCCTTACTCTGTGGTTGCATCTCCTCCTCAGACTTGCACACTTTTCCTTGAGAGAGAAAACTTGTGTTGTGTGTGTTATTCAAGTGAGGCACCTAGCCTCTTATAAATACAAGTTGAGTCACCCTTTAATTAGGTCAGGGATGAATTGTATGTTTTACAATTTCTAATTTACATTTGAATTTTACAAAGGCACAATAGGGACAACTTTTATAAAGGCACAATAGGGCCAGATTTTACAAAGGCACAATAGGGATGACTTTACAAATACAACATAATACTTTAGGGTTTTAACTTGGTCTAATACAATACAAATAAAATAAGAATATCTTCCGAAGCTACTCAAACTTCAACATAAAATAATCTAGAGAAATATGGCATAATGTTCCTACTAGATTGCCCACCTTTCAAGCACAACTAGTCCGTTGACCAATGCATACAATGTTTAATTACTTTCCAGCATAGGGAAGTCCTCAAGCTTTATCAACCATATCAAATTGATGTTGATACACTCAATTAAGTCACAGGCCTCTGCACATAAGGAGATAATCCAGTTGAAATAATCAAGGCTAAAGGCGTCGCACACAAATATATCTACACCAAGTAGTGAAATCATTGGGGATCCAAAGGGGTGGTGATCATAGAAATCAATGATAGCAAAGTCTAATTCACCACATAGGTATTTTCATGCAAAATGATGTGCAAGTGTCGCAAGGATGAGTGCCCATTAGGGGTAGTCGTCATCGTGGAACGTTATGTCAAGGGAAACGATGGCATGGGAACAATATCTATTGAATGAATTCATGCAGTGTTTTCTCGAAGTGCAGTATTCTTGTACGGAGTTTCATTATATCGATATTATACTTTTTCTTTCCATGTACTTCCTATCGAAACCCCCAACAAATCACAACTATGACGCACAACCCTTAACTTCATTCCTGGCACAGAGATTCCTGAAACTCTAGCATAACATGGATAGGTGCATCTAGGTCGAAAAAAACTCTTCCTTTGAGACATGTCTTGATGAAATTCAACACACAGTCATGTAGGAACCCTGCATGATGCACAATATCATGGAAAGGCATGAATACTACCTTCAATTTTATATACATTTCATAATGTTTTTATATGCCCCATTTGAAATAAAAAATCATAAACTATGATGCTTCCTTTCTATATCACTGAGGTTGATATCAAGATAGTAGTTGTTGACTAGCCAGAGGACTTGTGGCTCACTCTAGAGAATGAATTAGAGCATTGGAAACCTGAATGAAGAAAAGGTAAAAGAAGAAAAAGGAAGAACAAGCCCAACATAAGGGTAAAGAAAAGGTATTTGAGAAACAATAGGTTGCAACATCCCAAGGGAAGAGGAAATCATTTATAGGAAAGTGGACAGGTGTAGATGCTTCAATGGAAGAAGATAAAGGAAAAGGGCCCAATAAGATGCCCCCAAAGACATTGTTGAGCACTCAACACACCCTAAAAATCCTATGTTAATTTTCCACTTTTTGGGTACCACTTGATCTTTGCACTGTCTGAATTCGATTTTCGTTTTGAGAAATGTTTTGTCTTTGCTTGTTCTCTTGAATCTCATTGTTATAACCCTAAATTTCACCACACATGCTTACCTGGCATCAAGCCAACTCATATCCTCTCTTTTCCAAAAACACTGCTGAACAACTCTTTGAAAATCCTCTTGTGTAAAGGCCCACATGCCTAAACCCATTACTGCACGTGTGTACACGCTGGTTGACCCAAAACAGCCCACGTAGACCGACAAAAGAATGAAAAAAGGAAAGTTGTCGATGGAACAAAAATCTATGGGTGAGTTAACTGAAACTCCTGGCCATGCATGGTCGAGGGTTCGTCCAAATACCTAGCTCCTTCTAGCCTATAAAAGAAGGGGTAGGGGTACCATTTGGAGGAAGGAAGAATATAGCAAAGAAACTCTGCCCATTTACGTATTCCATTGTCCCAACCCTTTAGCCTTTCCTAATTCCAAAGGAGATTTAAAGCAAAGCAGTTGAAGGACAGAAGAAAAGGAGCCCAGGATCAGGTTCAAGGAGCAGTGGTCGGTCTCAGCTTTTGTAAATTTGATTCATTTTAAGTAATAAAGAGAATGCCTTTCCCATCCCAATTCATGAACTTTTTATGTTTTGATTAGTTTATGTTTGATTTCTAACCCATGAGTATATAAGTAGTATGCATGCATAGTTGTTGCTCGTCTTGAATGCAGGTCAGCTTTGGAAGGAGTATTGCGAACAAGTAATCAAGCACAATGAAGGATTGACATCAAATGCCAGTAACAAGGTAGGTGGATCTTTCCATGCATTTACTAAGAAAAGGGGATTTAAATCTAGGGATGTAGGTAGAAAGTAATTTCTATTCGGTTATATATGCATGCAAAGTCTGAACTCTATTTGCTAGTCTATAGGGTGTTTTTTCCCAACAACAGAATTGGTGACCATATTAGGGAGTAACTCTTTAGGGTTCCTGGAATTTTATTTAGGTTTTGGGTAGTTTAAAGACTAGTTTTTCTTGCCTGTCTTTTCTTTTCATTTCTGTAAAGTTTGAGCTAGAAGGGAATCTGGTTTTCCATACCAGCTTTCCTTGACTTTTGCTTGACTGTGTTTTTCGGGACTCACAGAGGTACACGCAGCCTGCACAAGGCTTGAACGCATGTACCCGCTCCCTATCCTCTTATATCCTGCATGTGAACGCTAGCTGTAGAGGTAGCAGTAGCGTGTAGGAGTTCAGAGAACCTCAGATGCAGTCCTCCTCTTCACTGTCAGAATCACATATTCTCGGGGGGTTTTCTGGAATTCTGTCCGAGTCTTGTTTGCTAACAGTCCTATATCAGATTGTTTTTGCCTTATTATTTCTTCCCTTGCATTATTTTTTTTTCTGTTAGAAAGAGTATCCAAGCCTTCAAGGGATCCTAGTTATCAATACCATAGGTCTTTTCCTAGTTTGGTCTGTTTGTATTCATTTTTTCTTAAATTTTAGATATACGCATGGCCTGTACAAGGTCAGCCCGCGTGTACACGCCCTTTGTTGTTGTTCAACACACGTTTGCACGCGTGTTGTTTGAGTGATAGTCGTGTGCTTGTACATGCTACTTTTTGTTAAAGGTGAGGCAATCATCCTCTCCTTTGATAGGAAGTATTCCTCTCAAGTGTTTGAATCTCTGTTTGAACAGTCAGTAGCTTAGGATTATTTTTACCCTTAGCTTACTTTTTCTCATTTAAAACATTGTCAGAAAAATAAAAATAAAAATTGTTTACGGTTTTTAGACAAGCGTGAGAGTCATTGTTCTTACAATTGCTATTGGGTGATTTTTTAATCTGATTCTTTGCGATATGTGCTTTAAGCCAGAATTGTTTTTCTTGGTTTTTTGCTTGTCGGTATTTTCCCTTTCTTGCTTTACTAGCACTTAAATAAATAAAAAATCTCTTTTCATTTTCTTCTATGGTTGAAGAGTGTGTTTCTGCATCATTAGCTAGGGAAAAGTATTTTATTTCATAATTTTTTTCCGTTCACTTAGATTATAAGTAGCTCATAGTCGAGTGAAATTCCTTTGAGTTTGCTGTCCAAAATCTTAGAAAAGTTAAGAAAATATTTCTTTTGAAAAGTTGATGAAATTTTGCATTCAGTAAAAGTTTTGTTTTCAGCTTTTTTATTCATTTTTTGCTTTCATCTTTTACACATCATCAGTTTCACCCTCATACCCCTTGACATAAGACAAATCCATAAAAATAACGCTAATTTTAAAATCTAATAGACTTTTATGTTTGTAGGGTTCAGAAACTAGTTCAGGACTAGGGCCTTGGATTAGGTTGGAGAGGAAACTCTTCAAGGCCATTTAAAATCAAACATTGGAGTCTGAGATAGGGAGTGTCTAAGTCTAGTTTCGTGGAAGTTATTCAGGACCCCCCTCTAACACAGGGGATAAACACGAGGTTGCGTGTGGAAAGGTAGTGGAGATAACCCCTCCAAAGCCGAACCAATCGTAGTGGAGAACACATATAGAGGGCTTGTTTTGGGATTCCGTCGTTTGCATTTGCCATGGGGCTTCGTGGGTCTCGAATCCGTTCAAGATCCTCAGTTTTCTTCTGGACCATTTTCTCTCGATACCCTTGATAGGTTTCGGGCTCGATACCTTGCTCATTGTGGTCTACCCGACTTTCGACTGTACCCGCCTGGTGACTGTTCGTGTGCTGGCAACCTAGTTGCCAATCTTTGTTAGGGACATACACAGGTGACTGCAGGGGTATACCATGGTACCTAGGATAAACATCAGGCCATTCTTTGCAGAGTATACCTAGAGGGTGCTTCCGTGTTCGAGTTGCACTTGCACTGGTAAGTTGCTCTAGTGTTGGCTGTTGTAACTGTTCTTCCAATTAATTTAGTGTTTTCTTGTATTATCTTCTAGGGACTTTTTTCTTAGTGTGTGTTACTTTTGAGCGTTTAGACTACCTTAGAGTGTCTTGGATCTTCTCACATAGTGGAGGATCCTGAGCACCGCTGGTCATAAAGGCTTCTTGGCCTGCCACCGGTTACACTGGAGCCACCCCCGCCACCATTAAGGTGGAAGCTATCCAACAAGGGTCTTTTGAAGCGACTGGGTTACAAACCATTGTGCCCGAACAAACCCTGAAGGAATCGACCATTTTGAACCTTGAAGCAACCACTCTTGGCTCGGTTGAAACCTCAACCACTAATCTCTTGGCACCTTTTATTATACCAATTCAATTTCATGAGCGCCAGACAGTGCCTCACACAACAATGGAAACGAATGATGTTACTTCTTCCGGGAATTCTTCAATTACCACCACGGTTGTCACCAAAGGAGAGTCATCTCCTAACCTACCATCGTCAGTCCAAGCCACCATGGTCTCGACTGAAACTACTTCGCACAGTGGTTCAAACCTGTCTTTGGCGGCAGCCACAACCCCTTCACACCTAGTGCGATAGGCCCTCTGTTCTCATACGGTATGCCTAGTTCGGGTACAAGTCCTGTACTGTCCTACTCCACTTTACAGACTTTGGGTCTGGGGGTAGGGAGCTCTAGTTCTCCTCTGCAAGGTCACATGGGGGGCACTCCTGCCCCTTTTAACGATTTTCCTTATGCAGGAGGTCATATCCCTCCTTCGTCCCCTTCACTCGATAATTCGCATCAGCAATCTACCGGGAAACCTACACACAATAGTTTATTTGGAGCAGGGAGTCGAGGACCACCTTTGCATAGTATGTCGGTAGGTTCAAATCCATTTTCTTGGAACGAAACATTTGGTAACAACACCTTCTCGTCAGCCACTTTCCCGGCTGGGGGAAACCCCATTTTTGGACAATCTACTCCTGGGCAGGGTACTATTCCTGCACAGGGGGCAAACTTACCAGGACCTTGGAATTCAGGACAAGGATCCATTCCCTCCTCCAGAATGCCGATCTGGGGTAATTATTTCCACAATCAATGGAACCCTAGACAAACTACTATGCCTATCCCTACGGGACTGACATGGGGTAATCCTTCCCAAAGTTCTTTGAATACAATGCATGCCCAACAATCCATGTCCTATTTGGGAAATCAGCCGATGATGTCTCCACAGATGCAAAATCCTTACGTTGGCTAGGGCCATGGTTTCTACTAGAATCCGGGCCAGCAGCCAAATTTTTCCTGGAAACTTGGTGCCAGTCAAACTCCAGGACCCTTTTTCCCAGGTTATCAGCATCAACCCAAACTACCTTTCCTGGCGACTTTACACTTGCCAGATTTGACGAGGTTGTTGAATGACCCCATTTTTCATGATACGCGTTGGCCGTCTATGCCGAAGAAGTTTCCTTCGGACATTCCAAAGTTCGAGGCCAAGCCTAATGAAGATCCAGGCATTCATGTGACTACCTTTCATCTTTGGTGCTCATCTAACTCATTGAAAGATGACTCTGTACAGTTGTGATTGTTTCAACGTACTCTCATTGGGAGTGTCGTGAAATGGTACATTGAGATCGATCACTCAAGATACTCTTCTTTTGGCGAGTTGGCGATGGCTTTCCTTAACCATTTCTAGTTACCTATGAGATACGACGTTGGCACAGAGCTGCTCGCTAATTTCAAACAGACAACAACAGACCATATCTCTGATCACATCTGAGAATGGAGACGTCGAAAGAGTTTAATCAAAGTACCAGTCCCACCATCATTCCTTCTTGAATGGTTCCTTAAGTCTTTGGTCTCGCAGTTATCCAAAGACTTCGCAACATCCAGGGTTTTCTCTGAAGAATATGCCATCATGAGGGCTCAACAGTTTGAGCTCATCTATTCTCAATCCGGTTTATTATACAACATATTTCCAGATGTGCCACGTTCAATATTGGATAAAACTAGACAGAGAGTTGGACTGCATGCTGATGGTATTGTTGGTTCAGTACAAACCAAGCCCGCTGAGCAATTGACAAAGTAGTTGCAATAGTTATCCATACAACACATAGCGGCCAAACAAACTACTTCTTTGGCTGCTCCCCCTACCCAAACGTCAGAGGTACACATAGTGCAGTCGACTAACCCAAAGGCCCCCCAACAACCTGAAGGGAAGAAAAAACAACGAAAGAAAGGTAAGGGGGATAAAAAACCCAATGATAATGCTGGTGAGGAAAAAACTGAAAAATGGAAGGTGAGGTATCCTTGCAACTTGTGCGCGGAAGACCACCCGACCCATCTATGTCCTCGACTTGCAGAGGCCCAAAAATTTTTCACGCAGCAACAACAAGTGGTGTTGACGAACCCATTTCAGCATGGGCAAAATCTAATTCAAGCCTCTGCAAGTACGGAAGGGGTAGCCAAGAAAAATGCCCACCTCCAAACAACCCCTCTTCTGCGAACGTATATATGGTTAGGGGTGATGCTTTCATATCAACTAGAGCGCATGATTATAGTAAACCAAGCGCTTCTGAGAAAGGAAAAGAAGCTGACCTCCCATCTCTTCCTCTACAGATTGAGAATACGTTGGGAGAAACAATGACACGCATTCCAAAAGGTGCATTTAAAAAGGATTCTCATAACCCAAATGCAAGGGCCTCCTAAAACTAATCTGTGGTGGAGAATTTATCACAAACCCCTTGTGCGATGTCTGCTTTGGAGGTCCTCCAAATTTTCCCTTCTCAGAGGAAATCTTTGTTAACCGCTTTGGGCTCTACTGAGACTTGTAATCCGGGTACCATCATGTTAGATACAAACGACTTAAAACCTCATCTGCGTTACCATGTAGCGTTTCAGATAGTAGTGGCTTACCCCATGAAAACTTTTACATGGAATATCTTCCACATGGTGGTTGACGAGGGCGCCTCGACATGCATTATGTCGTTGGCATGTTGGAAGGCCATTGGCCAACCCATTTTGTCTCCATAACCTACTCTCCTCACTGCTTTCGATGGTCGTTTGTTTCGACCACATGGTATTGTTCCTTCTTTCCCCATGCAATTAGGAGGGAAGACCGTGTGTGTCGAAGTAGAGGTAGTCGATGCTCCCCTTGACTATAACCTCTTGTTAGGGTGGAGTTGGACTTATGCTATGCAATCTTTGGTTGCTACAGTTTTCCGAGTCTTGTTGTTTCCACAAAAGGGCCGGATAGTGACCATTGATCAATTGTCTTTCTCTAGACCTGACCCAGCTTTGGGGGCATCCATGGTCCTGATGATTGATAATCCTCAACCAGGTGTCATCAATGTAGGAGTTCGTTTGTGCCCATCTTTGATGGGTACCTTCGATTACCCACCTCCGCAGGGCGATATCAAATTTATATCTAATCACCATAAGGTTGATATTTTTCAAGTTTTGTCGTTCCACACGACTTACTTCGAGGATCCATGGATTCTTCCTTCCCCATCAAACACGATGGATGAGACAGGGCACCCTAACATGTCCATACCCTTGTTTGTTGCTGAAGTAGCCTACTCTTTAGTCCAACAAGCTTTAGCTAACACTGATCTGACTCCTACACAAGAGTTAGATCCACTTCTAGAGCCTATTTGGGCTCAGGGTTCTCTCACTAACGTCGATTCGTTAGACTTAGTCTTGCCTTCTGATGAAGCATTAATCAAAGCAATGAATAGTCCGGACAAACCTTGGGAAGATCTTCATCACAGATCATATTTTCTCCCAGAGTTAAGCCGAATCGAAGCAGGAGAATTCACCGTGACCATGACAGGAGATCAACCGTGTCCTATTAATCTCTTAGCTACACATGAAATTTTTGTTGAGGGAAATATGGAAACTATCGCTGAAACTATACCAATCAACATCTCTCAAAACCCTGGCGTCGTGGAGAACGTCTTCATCGGAGCAAATTCCTCCCCTGAAGAGATTCAAATCTACACGGATCTTTTCAAAGAATTTCGGGACGTTTTTGCCTGGTCTTATGAAGAAATGATAGGTATCGATCCAAAAATAGTTGAACATGAAATCACAACGTATACTAATGCCAAGCCTGTTTGACAAAAGCTTCATCCAGTTAATCCCAAGAAAGCATCAGCCATCAAGATTGAGGTTGAGAAATTATTAAAGGTAGGTTTTATCTATCCTATCCATTTGAGTCAATGGGTGTCAAACCCTGTGTCGGTCAATAAAAAACAAGGCACGATTCGTGTTTGTACCGATTTCCATGATTTGAACAAGGCATGTCCCAAATATAATTTTCCAACACCGTTCATCGACCAAATCATTGATGAATGTGTTGGTTGCGAGCCTTTTCTTTCATGGACTGTTTTTCAGGATATAATCAAATCAAAATCAAACCTGAAGACCAACAAAAAACAACATTCATTTGTCCGTGGGGTACATTCGCATATCGTAAGTTTCCTTTTGGTCTTAAAAATGATAGAGCCACCTTCCAGCAGGCCATGTCTTTTGCTTTTCATGATCTCAAGCATATAGTCGAGGCCTACCTAGATGATTTAGCATCACGATCTCGCAAGAGAACAGATCATCCTACACACCTTAGACTAATCTTCGAATGCTGTCATTACTTTAGGATTCACTTGAATCCAAACAAGTGCATCTTTTGCGTAATGTCAGGACGTTTGTTAGGTTTCATTGTATCAATAACAGGGATCATGGTTGATCCTCTCAAGGTGGAGGCAATAATCCAGTTTCCCCCCCCCGTGCACAATTCTTCAACTTTAGAGTTTACAAGGCAAGGTGAACTTTTTACGATGCTTCATCGCCAACTATGCCGAAATTACCAAGGGCTTTATGTGCCCACTGAAGAAATACGTTCCTTTTTATTGGGATGAAACCGCTCAATGCTCTTTCGATGCATTAAAACATGCCCTCACAACTGCGCCTTTGCTACGGCCACCTAACTATAACAAAGATTTCTTATTATATCTGGCTACCACAGAGTCAACTATTGGCATGGTTTTAGTTCAGGAATATGATTCGTTCTCAAAATACGTGATCTATTACTTGAGTCGAGGCCTCGTAGGACCGGAACTTAATTATTCTCATATCAAAAAACTTGCATTGGCAGCAGTTCATGCTGTTCAACGGTTCTGTCATTATGTTCTGTTTCGCAAGACCACCGTCATTGCTGTCGTGAATCCATTCCAGTACATGTTGACACGACAGGTTATAGGCGGAAAAATCAGTAGGTGGATAGTCATCCTCTAGGAATTTGACTTAGACTTCGTTTCAGCAAAGTCCAAAAAGTCATTGGTCTTCACAGAGCTTATTTCAGAGCTTTTGGTTGAGTCAGGTGACATTGTGCCTGAAGAATCACCTATCTGGGGAGATATTTTTTTGATCACATCTTCAGATCCCTAGTACGGAGATATACTTATCTATCTCCAGACTTTGAAGTGTCCCACTTTTGCTTCTCGTGATGAGCATCAACGTATATGCCATCAGGCTAAGAATGATCTCATACTCAATGATACGTTGTATCGGAGAGGTGTAGACTGCATCTTACGTCAATGTATCACACATGAGGAGGCAGTCATCATGCTCAATGATTTCCATACCGGAGCTTGTGGCGGTCATTTGTTTGGGTTGCCAACAACCCAAAAGATTCTACTAGCAGGTTACTTCTGGCCGACGCTTATCAAAGATTGTATAGAATCAATCAAGAAGTGCCATCCATGACAAGTCTTCTCCCGGAAGATGAGGGCACATCTCGCTCCTATGTTTCCTATCATCACAGTTGGTCCCTTTACCAAGTGGGGGATTGATTACACTACCTACAACCCCCCATCAACAAGGGGGCACTGCTATATCATCGTAGCTGTAGACTACTTCACTAAGTGGGTCGAAGCTATGCCAACGTTTAAAGATGATGGAGAGACTACAACTCTCTTTTTATTCAACCAGATCATAACAAGGATCGACGTCCTGAGAGATATTGTTACTGACCATGGTAGTCACTTTCAGAACTAAATGATGACCAAATTAACATCAAAGCTTGGGTTATGGCAAGAGAATTCATCACCTTACTATCTCCAAGCCAATGGGTAGGTGGAAGCTGTAAACAAAACTCTTAAGACTATTCTACAACGAAATATCAACTCAGCCAAGTCAAATTGGCATTTGATGTTATACTCATCATTATGGGCTTACCGAAAATCTATTAAGAATGCAACTGGTTTCTCACCTTTTCAACTCGTTTACAGGTTGGAGGCAGTCTTTCCCATCGAATGTCAGATCCCATCTCTAAAGTTGGCAGTACAATTATTTCCAAACACTTCTCCACTCGAAGAACGATTAGTACACCTTGAGCAGCGTCATGATGCTACCTTGGCCAATGAGGCTCACAAACATAAGGTCAAGTGTCAGTATGATAGGTCCGTTCATCCTCAGATTTTCTCTGAAGGTGACCTTGTCTTGGTCTATGACCAAGATAAGGACCCCCAGGGGGTAGGAAAATTCAAACCCATGTGATTCAGACCCTTCATCATAAAAGAGGTTTTAAAAAAGGGCGCTTATCGTTTGGTTTATTTTGAAGGGAATGCTTTGGCGGAGCCTAGAAATGGGCTCTACCTCAAGAAGTATTGCTCATAAATACGTCACTGTGGGTAA
>ML791112.1:0-10403 GCA_009831015.1 Picea engelmannii | reverse complement strand
TGACATCAATCAATCAAACCATTGGCATCAATGACAACATGATCCAACAATAGGGATGACCAAAAACTCCAGACCCCTCTTCAAAATAACATGGTTGATGATGAAGTAGGAGAGGATGAAGAAAAAGATCCATAAATTCATTGTGTGGGTGATACCTCCCCATTCCCTCATCTAACTCATTCTGCATATGAGTCTCTTATGGACAATCAGTTGAATGAATTGAGTAAAGGGGAAAATGCTAATGGAAACCAAAATAAATGCAACTTAAGGTCAAAAAAGAAGGATGGGAAGCCTAGTACATCAGATCATCCCAAGAAAACAAAAAATTATGCTAAGGCCGTGGCTTCTAGCAGCAAAGAAAAAGAAGAAAAAAACCATCAAACAATGATTAAGACCCCTGTTCCAGAAATTAAGGAGATTTTGAAATCTCCCTCTTCTTTTAGTTTTGAGAATGAAATTCAAAAGATAAAAATTTCAGTGCCATTTTTAGAACTGATTAAAAATGAAGAGGTCAAAAGGCATCTTTCCAAGATGTTGCAACCTGAATATTCCTCCAATTCCACAAACTCATTGAACCTACAAGATGAAAAACCAGAATTCATATTGGGACCTTTGGTAGAAGATAGGGATGACTCTTCTCCTCCATTTTACACATCATTGAATATTCATGATAAATTTTTGCACAACTTCTTGATGGACTCAAGTGCATCTCATAACCTTATGCCTAAAACTGTCATGGATGAGTTTGGTCTGGAAATTACTAAAACCTATCATGACCTATACTCATTTGACTCCAGAAAAGTGAAATGCCTTGGAGTGATCAAAGACCTGGTTGTTACCTTGTTTCAATTTCCCATGAAGAGTGTGTTCATGGATATTGTGGTAGTTGATGTCCCCCCTAAGTTTGGGATGCTATTGTCAAGATCTTGGATCAAGAGAATAGGGGGAACTTTGCAGATGGAACTTTCATATGCCATTATTCCTTTATTTGGAGGAGAGAACATAAGGCTTTATAGGGAAGCATAACTAGCTTACATCATCAGTGATGAAGCTAATCCTACAAACAATCCAATTTTTGCAGTTGAAACTGATCTAGGTTCCATTATTTTACAAATCAATGCTCCTCAATCACCTATTGAAATCAGAAAACAACCTATTAAAACTTGTGAGACACCTCCTCAAAATATCCCAGTTTGGAAGATGTTTTTTGATGGGACCTCTTCTAAAGAAAGTGCTAATGCTACAGTGGTTTTTATTTACCCAGCTCAAGAAATCATATCCTTATCTTATAAACTAGAATTTGAAACTACAAATAATGTAGCAGAGTATAAGGATCTTGTCTTGGGTTTGAGGGCTGCTAAAGATGTGAAGATTGAGGAGTTAGCAGTGTTTGGGGATGTTGAACTAATTGTGCATCAGGTTAAAAATATGTATCAATCAAAACACCCCAGGTTAAGGACTTACAGAAATGAAGTTTTGGATCTTATTGATAATTTTTTCTTAGCTTTTAACATTTTTTTTGTTCCAAAAGAAGAAAATGCTATGGCATATTCTTTGGTTGTTTCTGCAAGTAAATTTAAAATCCCTTTGCCCCCAAGCTCAAATATGATGTGGAAGTAAAGTATAGACCCTCTATACCTGACAATGTCAAACATTGGAAGGTCTTTGAGGATGATCTTGAGATTAAGAGATTTTTGGAAAAAGTGGAAGATTTTTCTTCTCTTCACATTGATCAAGATCATGATGATACAAAAATCCATCATGCTGATATTTTCCTCAACAAAATTGCAAACCACAAGATTGTCCAACTGCCCAGTAACCATATTCCTAAAGGATTGGTACCTTTGGAGAGATTATTTGACAAAAATGATGTTGTTGTGAAGGTTAAAGGTTCAAATGAAGAAGCTGATGTGAAAGAATGCAACTTAGGTACAAAGGAAAATCCCAAGTATGTCAAATTGTCTAGCAATTTATCAAAGGAACAACAAGATGAGTATGTGAAGTTATTAAAGGAGGCTTTTGATGTATTTGATTGGAAGTATGAATATCTACAAACTTATGATACAAGCATCATTGAACATAAAATCCCTTTGAAAGATGATACCAGGCCATTTAGGMAAAAACTTAGACAGATAAATCCCATGTTGCTTCATATTATGGGAAAGGAAGTCAAGAATATGATTGATCCTAAGATCATCATACCTTTAAAGTACTYTGAGTGGGTGTCCAAATTAGTCCTTGTGAGGAAAAAGAATGGTGAAATCATAATTTGTGTTGATTTCATAAATCTTAACAGAAGTTCCAAGAAAGATAACTATCCCTTGCCTAAGATGAAACATATTTTGCAGAGAGTGAGTGSTTCAACAAGGATGTCTATGATTGATGAATTATCAGGCTACAATCAGATCTCTATCCTACCTGAAGATAGAGAGAAAACAACTTTCACTACTCCTTGGGGCACATTTATGTATGCTAAAATTCCCTTTGGTCTAATGAATGCAGGAGCAACCTTTCAGAGAGAAATGGATATTGCCTTCATTGGGGAGAAGGACAAATTTGTGGTCATCTATCTGGATGGAATTATAGTTTTCTCAAGATATGATAAGGAACATTATCATCATTTGAATAAGGTTTTCCTGAAATGTAGAAATTTTGGGCTATCTCTCAATCCTAAGAAGTCTTTGTTTTCTATGAAAGAAGGCAAGTTGTTGGGACACATTGTCTCAGTAGAAGGAGTAAGGATTGATCCAAGTAGAGTAGAGGCCATTAAGAATTTGTCTCTTCCTAGATCCAAGAAGGATATCAAGTCTTTCTTGGGTAAAATAATTTTTTTAAGAAGATTCATCTCTAACTTTGTTGAATTGGTTAAGTATATCACATCTATGCTTAGAAAGGGAAATGAGGTGAATTGCACTGTTGAAGCTCAAAATTATTTTGACCAAAGCAAACAAGCATTGACTGAAACACCTGTTCTCATCATCCCTGATTATTCAAAGGAATTTCTGATATTTTATTTTTCCTCACATGACACATTGGTTGTTGCCCTTCTTCAGAAAAATACATATGGGATGGAGCAGCCTATTTCCTTTTTCAGTGAGGCATTAAGGGATGTAGAGATGAGGTATGATATTATGGAAAAGAAGGCTTATGCTTTGGTTAAAGCCCTTAAATTTTTCAGGGTATATATTCTACATTCCAAGATGATTTCCTATGTCCCATCAGCCTCTATGAAGGAAATACTTATCCAACCCAACATAGATGGAAAGAGGAGCAAATGGACTGCCAAAATTCTGGATTTTGACCTTGAAATGAAGCCTACTAAGTTAGTAAAAGGGAAAGGTTTAGCTAGATTGCTGGTTGAATCAAATTGCAAAGCACCGGGGGCTAATTTCAAGAACCTAAACTCTAAAAATAAAAAAATTGATATCTCTATTAAAATCTCACATATCAGTCCCAGCTTGGTAGAATGCACTTGGTACAAAGACATTATTTATTTTCTGCAAAAGTTACAGCCTCTTGATGGTTTGGAGAAAAACAAGGTGAGAGCTTTGAAACTAAAGAAAATCAGATATTGTCTCATTGATCACATACTTTATTGGAAAGATCCTCTAGGGGTTCTCTTGAGATGTCTAGATCCACATGAGGCTCAAAAGACCATGATTGATTTTCATGACAACTTTTGTGGGGGTCATCATTTTTGGAGAACCACGACATATAAGATCCTCAGAGCTGATTATTTTTGGCCTAGCCTTTTTACTAATGTTTGTGMAAAGATTAGGGYCTGTGATAAATGTYAGAAGTTTTCAAGAAAGAAACAACTGGAATCTTTGCCTTTGAGGCCCATGGTGGTTTCTGGTCCTTTCSAGCAGTGGGGAATTGAMTTCATTGGGGAAATTCATTCAACTTCAAGTGGTCAAAACCGATGGATTTTGACTGCAACTGACTATTTCACCAAGTGGATAGAAGTCATTCCTACAAGGAGTGCCTCACACAAGGTAATCATTGGTTTTCTTGAAGATATTATKTCAATATTTGGTTGTCCAAGCAAKATTGTTACTGATAATGTTGCATCTTTCAAAGCTAAACCATTGGTGAAGTTTTGTGAAAAGTATGGGATTCAATCAKTTCAYTCCACTTATTACCCCCAAGGCAATGGTTTGTCATAATCTTCTAATAAKATCCTTGTAAAGATCATCAAGAAGTTACTGGAGGAAAAAAAGAAATCATGGGACTCAAAGATGAAATTTGCCTTATGGGATGATAGAGTCACTACAAAGAGATCACTTGGTATTTCCCCTTTTCAACTTATTTATGGGATTGAAGCTATTTTTCCTACTCATCTTTCCTTTCTTGTGGAAAAGTTCCTTTAGGATCAACAAAGAGAACTAGATGATATGGTCAGAAGGATGCATCCGCTAGTCGAAGTACAACAGACCAAGGAGCAGCTCCTTGATAAAGCACAAAGCCATCAACAGAAGATCAAGTAAGTTTTTGATAAGAAGGCAAACAAATAATATTTCCAGCTGGGAGATCTGGTGCTCAAGTGGGATGCACCAAGGAAAGACAAAGGCAAACATGGTAAATTTGAAGCCTTGTGGATTGGTTCTTTCAATATTTCTAAAGTTTTTCAAAATAATACTTATAAATTGCAGAACTTGGAAGACTCTAAAGATTCTGGTGGCCCAGTTAATGGGAATTTTCTGAAGAAGTATTTTTCTTAAGCCATGAGTGGCTTTCCTCTCCATTGTAAATATCATTTTTTGTTTTTGTTTCTGTTGAAATAAATGACCCCATAACCCTACGATAAGACACTGAAGTTGCTTGTTCTTCGTAGCTCACAAGGAGCATGCCATCCCCTATGGAGCCAATCTTATCACATGGAATTGAGTGTTGTTTAATTTTTAATTATCCTCTTCCTTATAGTCATTTTGGGTCTTAGCACAAATAATATGAGTGTGGATGTTGGTCCATTACCCTTGGGTTATATCTTCATCTTTATGATAAGAATAGACAAGCCATTATCCTTATGCCTCCACCACCACCCTGACATGTCACCACTTCCACGATGTACTAAAAACCCTCCACTTTGTCCCTTTACCTGTTAGAAGGTCAAATCAGGTTCTTTGAATACGCTACCATCTCATCAGACAATTTGCAGTGCATATCAAGTACACTTTTCTCTCATCACCATAATTACACTTATTATGATTTGTCAGTCGATCTCCTTGTTTTTCAGCACTGATGTTTTTAAATAAATAACATGGGATTTCATCATTTAAAGCATTTATAACTGTTTTCCAAGATTTCAAATTTCTCCTAGCTCGACGCTACAAAAACTGGTGTTTTCAGATAGGTGCTATGGAAATTGCTACGAACTGGCAGGGAAAAGTGAGTTGGAGGTTAGAACAATTTCAGGTGCATTCGTCCAAGCTCAAACATATCAATTTTCAATCCCGAACCTCCAAGTAATCCATGAGCATTTTAAGCTCTCTTGAAGGACAATAGAGGTTGTTTTTTATTATTTCTTCTCCTAGGCACTGCGAAATGGTGGTCCACACTGCCAAATATCCCTCTTACCTCTGTTATCACAATTCTCAACCAATTGCAGAGATCTCAACCACTTTTACTAAAGCTTAAACAAACCTTGTTGTTATGCCACCTTGCCTATCCCATATTTGGCTTATGTTGCTTATGTTGCAAATCCCTTGTTTGGCACTGCAAACTCTGTGCAACAACTTAACACTGTTATTCACCTACCTCAGAACCTGTACCAACTAATTACCATCAAGATTTCCATCCTAATTCAAGTCTATCTATTGTGGAAATTTTAAAAAGGGAATTTGTTGGTAAAGTTATGATGAATTTTGTAAAAATGATGGTGAAGTATTGACCAAATCTTTTGCAGCAAGATTTCTCCTCATATCTCCATTTTCTTGTGTAGTCTTCTTTCATTTCCTGACAATCAGATGCCCTTTCATAAGCCTAGAGGTAAAATGGGATGAAAGACTCAAAATCCTTAGATAGAACCAACCATTAAAAGAGATTATCCATCAAACCCTAAATCCTTTGTTTTCCTGTTTTTCCTCTTGCATCACTCAAATTGTTGGTTTAGTTTTCTTCCTATAATATCAATGGATACTCCACAACAAAATAAGGCTCACAAGGGTTGGGGAATTGTGAGGAATGAACCCTATGACATGCAACTGTTTTTTGTTGAACCTATGATCAGGGAGGTCTTCCAAAGAGTGGGATATTTCAATTTATGTCATAAAATGCAAAGGGGGCACCCTGAGGTAGCTAGAGAATTTTCCTTGAGTTTTGATGGAACCAAAACTAAAGTGGGGACTCTTGAACTTGAATTATATGAAGCAACCATTGTTGATTAAGGTTGGTTTTCATTGATGTCAACCCTTGAAGAAAGCGCGGTAGCACAAAGGTTTGGGTAATGGAACTAAGTTTGTTTGATGTAAAGATGAATCATTATTGTCTTATCATGGTTGATAAGAAGTACAAATATATAAACTCCAAAGTGGTCCCCTTATGGTGCAATCCATCATGAGAAGACGCTTTGCAAATTGAGTTATCCTAGAAGTATGGTTAGAGAAACCATGCTTAATTGTGGAATAATGAGATGAAGGTCAGTGAAACTATCCTAGATGGATAGTTCTTGTCATGCCATTTCTTGTGGTATGTGTAACATCACATAAATCCTCATGGTTAGAGAGTTATGGCCATATGAAGTTGAAGAACCATCATGAGTCATATAGAAGCCCCCAAAAGTCAAGTGTTTGCAAAAAAAATTATTTAAATAATAAATTAAATGGAGAACTTCCTAAAATCAGGAAAGTGTAATGCTACATGAAAGAATAAATAAGAGGCAAAGCTCTCTCATTTAATCACACTTGAATATCATTGAATATCTATTTTCGTGAAAGGTTATTTGGGCAGGTATTATTATAGAGAAAATTTGTAGCAGAAAAAGTGTGGCAGGAAAAGTGCAGCATAAAAGGTGCGATAGAAAAATCGTGGAAGAAAAATCGAGGAAGAAAAAGTGCAGCAAAAAAATCACAACAGAAAAAGTGCAGTAGAAAAAGTGCGGCAGAAAAATCGTGACAGAAAAAGTGCGACAGAAAAATCGCGGCCGAAAAATCGTGGCAACAACATGGTTGGGGTCTATTTATGAGAGATATGGCACATCTTGTTTGAGGTATGTTTTGTGAGCTAGGTTTTATCTCTTGAGATGGTATTGGATGTTCAGTATTGCTACATATATCAGATTTGTTGAGGGATACAGTTGGTATTTTGTTGTTGGTATTTGACATATGAGTATTGGCCTTTTGGTTTTGATGTGTTGTTGAAGTTGTTGGTTTACCTTGAGGCTACATAACAGTGAGGTTGTGGCACATGGTTTGATGTAAGGGTTTATGGTATTTGGTTTATGGATAGAATGATGAATTGTTAGATAAATTTTGATGGTTATATTAGTGTATGTCTTTGGTATATGGTTGAGATACATGTTGGGTACATGGTTGAGACAAGTAGTTGATGAGTTGGCACATACATGAGGTGTATAGTTGATGAGTTGGCACATACATGAGGTGTATATTTGATGATGTTGGTACATCTTGATGAGTCAAGGTTGATGCATAGTTGATGCATGGGACATGTTGGTTCAAGTTATTGGTACAGGTTGTTTGGTATAGTTTGATTGGTACAGGTTGTTACAGGTTATTGGTACAAGTTGATAGTGGCAGTGGTTGATTCAATGATAGTGATAAGTTCTCTACATTTGGAATTTGTATTTCCAGGTGGTTGGATGGGGCAAGGACAGGTGGTTGTAGCCAGAGAACTGAGGGGGTTGTAGCCTCCTTCTGGTTGTAACCAGAGAATTGGCGAGTTGGAGCTTCCCTTAGGTTGTATCCTGAGAAACTAGGGGGTTGGAGCCTCCTTCCAATTGCAGCTGGAAAACAAAGGAATTTGGTGCTTCCAATGAATTTAATTCTTCAATACATATAAGAAAAATCATTCTTTGGTTTTCTCCCGCTTTGGGTTTCCACATAAAAAAAATGGTTTACTATGTATGTGTATGATTTCTCATTTTTTCATTTTTTATTTTCTCTGCAATTATTGGATGATAATGCTACACTGATATAACACTTGCATTATATGGTTAAAAAGGATTAAATTTCTCTATTACTAATTCACCCCCCCTATCAGTAATCCAACAATTGGTATGAGAGTGGGTTCCTTCAGAACTTAGTTTAACCATTGAAAGGATGATCATGGAGAGCAACAACTTGTATAAAAATGGAATACCACAGTTTGATGGACAGAAGTATGCATTTTGGAGCATAAGGATGAATACATATATACAGGAACAAGGATTTGAAATTTGGCAATCAGTTGTAGATGGAAACACAATACCAATAGTTCCTCCAACAAATGACAAATCAGTGAAACACGGTCATAATAATTCCAAAGCCACAAATGCACTTCTAAGTGGTCTTAGTGAAATGATATTCACCAAAGTTGCCCATTGTAAATCCGCTAAAGAGATTTGGGACAAACTTCAAAATATTTATGAAGGAGATTCAAAAGTCAAAGCAACAAAGTTTCAAACTAGGTCAGTTCGAACAACTTAAGGTGAAGGAAGATGAGAATATTGCAGATTACTTTTTATGAGTTGATGAAATATTAAATGCAATCATAGGATTGGGAGAAGAAATCAAAGAATATGTAATTGTTAAAAATGTACTAAGATATGTTCCTATGAGATTTGACCCTAAGATATCAACACTATAAGAAAGAGCGGATCTGAACTCAATAAGCATGGACGAATTACATGGAATATTCATAGCATATGAAATGAGAACTGAATAGAAAAATCCATATACAAAAGAAGCATCCTTCAAAGCATCCAAAAAGTCAAAGCAAAAAGAAAAATAACTTAGCAGCAACAGTGACGTCTCAGAAGATGATGAAGAAGTGGCCAACTTTGTCAAAAGATTGAACAAGGGAACCAACGACATGTATAGAGGTAAGCTTCATTTGATTTGTTTTAATTGTGATGGTATTGGTCATTTTGCTAAAAAATGTACTCATAAGAAAAAGAGAAATGACGAAGGTTACTCGAATAGAAAACAAACATATAAAGGAAAAAGAACCACAAATAAAGTTTTCAAGAAAAGTTATGCACCAAAGAAGACATATCATCATTAGATGAAGATGAAGTCAGTGATGGTGTCATAGAAATAGTTCTATTCACGGTAGTAGAAGACTGTGATAAAGAAGACTCCGAAGAAGAATATGAATAAGCCAAAGAAGAATATGAAGAGGCATATGTTGACTACCGAGAAGAATTGATGTGTTCCATAGGAGTTATTAGAAGAGAAAAGAAGAAAAACAAGAAACTACAAGCGGAACTAGACAAGAAATAAGACACTCAAGAACTAGAACAAATGATCACAAATTTGAAGGTTCAAATAGAAGAAGATAAAATAATTGAGGAAACACTCAAAGAACAGCTAGAAGAAAAAGACAAGATCATTGGAAATTTGGAAGAAGAGATTGTCACATTAAGAAAGGATCTTCAAAATAAAACAGCTCAAAAGTCTTGGATGACATTATCAGCAATAAAAAAACTCATCATGACAAGTCCGGACTTGAATACAATGAGACAGAAAAGGGATCAAGCTCCAAAACAACAGAGAAAAAAACATATTCAAAAGGATATGCAGAAACAATCAAAGTGGATAGGAAGATATACAAGGAAGATTACTGGGACACTCCTCCACCGAGAAGATTCAGATTTCAGAATCACCAACCGACAGATAGGCCTCAGGAAGAAGAATAATTCATAAGAGTACCTCCTTTCATAATATCTTCAACTCCCAAGTATCAAACTATCTTTTTTGGCTTATGTTATGCATGTAATAATTTTGGACATAAAGCTGTGAATTGTAGAGCTAACAACAGGAACATAAACAAATTTTAAATTCATACACAAAAGGGTTATCCAAGAAGTCCTAGTGAAACACAGAGAAGAAGCTACAACAAGTTTCAATCCTTGAGCACTGAAGGGGAATGTTACAAATGTAACAACTTTGGACACATGGCCAAAGATTGTAGAATGACAATCCCTCCTAGAGAACCGCAACAAAATAACAACAGTCATAGACATGAACCTTAGATAAGGACATGGATAAGAAAGTAGAATCAATATAACAATGAAGAATGCACACTCGCTCTACAAGATCAGAAGAAGAAACATGGTTGATATGTTGACAGTGATTGTTCAAAACACATGACAGGTGATAGAGACAGGTTTCTTACTTTAAGAAAGGAAAGAGATGGACCAGTCTCCTTCGGAAATGATGATTTAGCTAAAATCATTGGAAAAGACA
>ML791111.1:296403-321155 GCA_009831015.1 Picea engelmannii | reverse complement strand
TTATTAGTGAAGGTTTTTTCTTTGTGGACTCCCTTCTTGTAGGTCCTTGGTATTCATACCTTATTGTGATTAGATAAATGATTATTCTACCCTAGCAGTTATAATCTCTTAACCCTAATCCTTAAGATAAGAATGAAAAATTCTTAAAGGGGAATACTTCTTGGCCTCATAATCCCTAGTGCGAATAAGACACTTGTCTTATCCCAACAACCAACCAAAAAATCCTAAAATACAAAATATTTTATTTTGTTTTGTTTAGAAAGAAATCTAATGGTGAAAAATCAAAGGAAAATCTTAATTTAATTTTTTCCCAAGTCTAGTGCGAAGTTAACAGTTTCTTCCATTTTCTAGAGTTGTTTTATCAAGGGTTTGTGCTTAAGTATTTATCTATAATCCTAATATGACAAAATAACCCTATAGAATTGTGCTTCAAGGTTTTATCTAAAATTTTGTAGGATGATTTAAGGATTTTTAAAATTTGGAAAATACATAAGAACGATAAAAAAATCATCATGTTTATAGAAACCTTAAGTCTAGGGTTTGGTGCATAAAGGTTCATATTTTCTTACACCTACCTTACATGTTATTTCTAGATTTTTATTATAAGTTTACCTTAAATATATAATGGTGAAATTGATCTCTAAGTTCTTAGAATTTATTATCTTTTATTTGGAGATTCCACTGGTGAATTCCAAGTGCTAATGTTGGAAACTCTAGGGGGATTCACCATAATTTTATCAAGTTATTTATTATTTCATGGTTATAATATTTAAAACTTGATCCTAACACTTATTGGGATATTATTTCATTTCATATCTCTTTCCCTAGTGAAATTTTCCAAGACGTCTTGCTTACAAGCATATTTTCTTTCTCTTGGATGGTTCTCCCTTCACTTCAAATCTGAAATTTCTACGTTAACTTACCATAAAATAGAGTTAGAAGTTGTGGATATCCATAAGCCTTTCCTTGTTCTATCATATAATCAATTAGTAATCAAATCACACATTGCACCATGGATTTATGCTATTTGATTACACTCTTTGTGCCCTATAGTAGCTTAAAAATGGTTTTTACCTCTTTGAAGTTGTATTTGTTGAATGATAGTCGTTTCATTGCAAATATGAAATCGTTCACATTGTTTATATTTCATATTAGATTTGGTACACACATCCACTAGATCATAACCCTCTTTCTCAAGTGGATATATTGGTGGTTTATGTGATTATGGATGGTGTGTGAGTATTTATGTATGTTCTGTATTTTTTTCATTTCAACCGTTTCATACATTTTAAGCAGAAAACCTATAATTAAAGAATTTGAGATCTAAAGGAAATTAACCTTCACATAAAAAAAATCAGTATTTTATTAGATCTTTTGCGACTAACTATCCAGTGGAATATCCACGACATCTTATAGATCAATAATCAACTTGTAGGACCAAATTTAGAGGTACCTAAAAGAAATCATTTTGATTTGAAGTTGGATGTAACATGTTGGATGGGTAATTCCAATGTACATGTTCTCATTGTTGAGTTAGAAATATTCCTTTTATAAAAGATCAAAATAAGGAATTTTTGGGGCTTGAAGTGTTGAGTCAATCAACCCAATTTTTATATGATAATGAATATTCCCTATCATTCTCCAAAGAGTGAATCAAGAAGAAAGGAAGAGCCCAAGTCACCAACCCTTTTTTGCATAATTGTATGTTGGATTTTGGAGCTTCAACCAATGTAATGCCTCTCACTATATTGAATCAACTGGGATTAAAAACCATAATACCTTATATAAATATGTGTGATATGGAAACCAAATAGGTTATTTAGTGTGTAGTTTAATCAAATATCTTATTGTAATCTTGGAAGTTTACTAGGGAATTTCATTTTTAATGGATGTGGTTGTCACCAATGTTCTAAATGCTTGGGGGGTCCTTTTATCTCGAAAGTGGGCTAATAATCTTGGAGGTAGCATCTAAATGGGCATACATTATGCTAATATCCCTACTTATGAGAATTCCTTTGTGACTTTGCACCATGAAAAAATCAAAAGATATCATGTAGAAGACCCTTTAGATCCTATGAATGAGTTGGTTTTATATGAGGAACAGTTAGAATCTTATACTATTCTATAAATGGAGGTAGATCCCTGAGAAAATGTCAATATTTCTTGGAATATTAGCTTTGATGGAGCCTAGTCTAGAATGGGGTACGATGTAGGGATTGTGTTTACATCCCATCATGGTGACACTATGTGTTATGAATTTCACTTAGAATTTGAAAAAACACATAATGTGGTTGAATATGAAGTTCTTTTTCTTGGATTGAATGTGGCTAAAGATATGGGAATGATTTTGAAAACCCAAGGTGACCCAAATTTAGTAATCCTACAAGTAAAAAGTCAATTTTATTGTAAAAATGGAAGCTTGAATAAGTATAAGAATGTGGTGTGGGATGCCATGGAATGGTTCTATGCATTGTCCTTAAGAAGTAAAATCTAGAATGTTTACTAACAAAGTTGATGCTTTAGATATAACTACTTCAACTTTCCAACTATGAAACAATTTATTGTAATGTGGGAAGTTAAAGGTTATATTTAGACCTTCAATTCCCAATAATGTTGAACATTGGCAAGTTCTTTATGAAAATGCCCAAATTATAAGATTCATAAACAACCTTCAGGAGTTTGTTGAGGATGAGATTGATTGGAGAGAGGAAGGAGAATATTACCAATAGTAGTTATTAGACAATAGGATTCATGTTGGTATGGTTTCTTTCGAAAGGATTTTTTATAGACACGACATGTATAAAGAAATAAATATTGGTAAAGGAACTTCAAATGAAGAAAGAAAAGAGATTAAGGATTTGAATAGAGAGTACAAAGATGTATTCACTTGGTCTTATGATGGTTTTAAAAATTACAATGGTGATATAATATAGCACACTATACCATTGAAGGAGGATTCCAAACCCTTCCAATAAAAGTAGAGACAAATTAATCCAAAGTTGGCTCCTCTTATTCAAAAAGAGTTGCAAAAGTTGATTGAAATGAATACAATTGTACCTATAAGAATTCAATTATTGGAACTAAGCTATGTAGTGTTGTTTCTTTAATACATGCGTGCACCTACTCTAAACTTTATAACATTGGGGGGTTTAATATATAGGGTTCGTTCAGAGTGTTTCCAACAAAAATCCCTAAGAACTATCATATCAATCCTTGGATGAGGTCAAGGTCTCACCTGATATGCAAAGAGGATCACAAAGACCATAAGGTATTGTGTCGGGGATGGAGGATCAAACATAACTAAAAGAACTGCAAATGGAATCCATGTAACTCATATCTGATAATATAAAAAGGAATAATAATTAAAATAATACACGTGCATGTGTTGCTCATTCATCACAAACAAAAAATAGAAAATAAATACCATATATTTATTACTGAACATTTCCATCATATCGGAGATATACAATGTGCTAAATAACCGAGTTGCACAGCATAAGAATTCATCTCATTACTGTAAAAACAATGGGAATACAATAGAATGGGCCTTGCGCTAAATTTTAAGACTTAGACAGGTACAAAACACAGGAGACTTCTCCATAAAACACATGATTCCCATAGACTAACTCAAAGCTATGGTACTCATTCTTTCCCAAATTCATCAACCTCTTTTTCCAATTGAGAGCTCTCTTTTATATCTTCTTCTAGTGAGGAGTGTCTTCCTTCACTGTTCTGTTCCACTCACTTTTCTGATCTAACGGCCTTGCACACTTTCGGTACCTGCTAGGGCTCCACATAGGTTCTCTATATCAGGGGAAATCTTAAATACCTTGGCAAGATCATCTTTTGGCCACCCTATGTCTTCATCTGTTGTTGGAAGTAATAATTATGGGATATATTACGGTGATTCCTTTCTTACTTTCGATGGGATTCTTCTTGATTTTTGATGCAACTGACAAAACTCGAATCGACACGCGTTTGAACGCCTTTAAACTTGGCTTGTTTCTTAACAAAACCTGGTCTCATGCGCACACTATGGAATTCTTCCGCGCATCTACTTAGGTGCTCTCAAAACCACTGGATGAGCATGCACAACTTTCATTTGTGCGTGCACACAAAAGTGGACCCAAATATTTGGGTGCCAATAGGCCCCCACCACTATTACCTCGCTCGTCCTCAAGCCATATGCTTCATAGTCCTCAGGGAAGAGTGTGAGAAAGACAAGATCATCTTTGTGTAGGATAGTTATGATTATGTCCCACACCGCGAACTAGGACCTTCAGGGGTGGATATTGCCATAATTTGCAATTTTGATGATCTATCTTTGGCTATTACTGAAAGGATCTCCCCTGTGAAGTTGAAATGCTTGTACTTTCAAAATTAAATTTAAATTTATGCCGACTAAATCTATATTATATATTATTGCAATGCTCTATAAAGTCTGACAACAAGACTAAATGGTGATTGACCCTTGAGGGTTGTAATACATTTTCAACCTACTTCCATTAATGAGACCTTTGAGTGGCTTTCTATATATATTTTCCATCTTGGTGGCACCTACTTCAGTGATGTAGACTAATTGAAATGGATCTAACCAACACATACGTAAGTTACCGGGGTGCTAGATATATTTGTTGTCATATAAGAGAACTAGAGATCCTAGCTACAAGATTTTTTGGTGAATGTTACGGTAATTCCAGGCCTTCTATCTATATTTTTCCACTACTTGGATGAAACCTGCCATTATGCGGTCTTCTTCGAGTTCCATAATATTGTCCAGCCTCTACTAGAGGGACTGTTCATCAGTCATATGAGTCGCGAGTGTGACTAAGAGGCTCGAAACCACAAATTATAATGGTATAACGACTTCCTTCCCATAAACTAATTTGAAAGTTGTTTTCTTAGTCATCCTTTTCATGTGGTTCGGTAAACCCATAAAACTACAAGTATACATTGATTTCAGTCATCACACTGCACATTACAAACTTTGGTTAAGGCATGTTCTAAAATTTTATTGAAAGCTTCAACAATACCATTAGCTTGAGGATGATATGGGGTGCTCTTCTGGTGATGGATCGTGAACTCCTGAGCTAGATGTTGGATAATATTGTTCATAAAGTGTGAGCCCTAGTCATTCATTAGTATGAGTGGGCATCCAAATATGATTATAATATTGTAAAAAATGAAGTGCATCGCAGTTTCGGTTGTACAATCCTTGACTGGAACGACTTCAACCCATCTTGTTAGATATTCTATTGAAGTGATTCAAATTATTTTCAGAATGAAATGAAATCAGAGATATTACAATTAAATACACATAAATATTGCCAGAAACAGAAAAATACATCAATACATGATTTCTATTAATGAAAGAAATGTACAAAGACTGTAAAAATACAGAGTTCAAGACTCGCTAGAATGGTGGCACCTTTATCTTTGAGAAGATATGTGACGGCTACGCTCATTTGAAAGAAGATGATTACAATGAGGCTTTAAAGGCCTTTTTATGATAAACCTGAATGCAAAAACCCTAGACATGCAAAAACCTATCCCTATCAAATGAAGCGCCAAAAGTCATGTGGGCCACATTGGGGTAAGTTAGTACATTAACTTCCCATGGTCGTAACTTTTTCATACGATATTTGTTTTAGGCATGTGATAGCCCATTGGAAAGGTCTTTTCAAGAACTACACATTATGTTATCAAAGTCTAACTCTGTATACAATTTGATTGTGGAAATCCAAAAAAACATTGTTTAGATCCCCAAAATGGACCTAGAAGTACATAAAGATGTACTGACATGAAAACTTCCAAAATAAGATAGTTGGAATAGGTGGGCGACCACCAGTATCCACCTGAATGTTGTGTAGGGCTTCAAGATAGCCCCGTAAGTGAATAACCCACAATTACAAATAAATTTCCCCATTACAAAGAAATGTGTTGAACTGAAAATTATCTAGATGAACCAGTTGGAATTTGGAACAGGTGGGTGGCCACCAATATCCACTTGGATCAATCCTCACCCCTTAGGAGGAAATGGTCTCCATTGTGTTGAGTGCCCGGGGAAGAGGGGAAAGAGTTTTCTGAATATGAATCTTGGTGAGTTGTGTGCCTTGTTGAAGAAGTTGTGTTGGTTGGTTTGTGGAAGTCTGTCACGAACCTGTTGCTAGCAGGGTTGAATATGTTCCACCAACTTGGTGTCTCTGGGATTGATATGGAATTGTGGAGGAACCATTGTAGGTGAAGAAACAATATCTTCTTTCTCTTCTGCAATCTTCTTTTGTTGGATAGAAGGTGTTAAGGTTGTAGTGGTTGTAGTGTCTTTTTGTGCATCCTTTGAATAGACTGTGAAGACGATGAATTTTGCAGTATGAGAGATTACCTTGTGGCACTATTTTGATGGAACAGTAATTAGAACTACCTCTGGTATCCTGTGGAGCTTACCCCCTAGAGTAATAATGGCACTACGAAGTCAAGACTCATAAAAAAAATGATGTTTCCACATATATGGTCAGCCCAAAACAACATCACAGAGATCAATAGGGGAAACATCACACACTACCTCATTCTTGAAGATTTGGATGCCATAGGACACACGACAATCTTTCCTGGCACGAAGATCTCTTCCTAGTTAAGCCACCTGATGTTGTATGTTTGCAGGTGTGGTGTTGTAGAGGACCCCAACTATTTGACGACCTCAACTGAGATGAGGTTATTATGGTTTTTTCTATCAACAATGAAATGCAACGGGGTCCCCTTCACCCACATTTGTGAATGGAAGAGGTGGTCTCCCTCTTTAGGATATATTAGTTCTTCTAGTTGAATTGTTATGGTCACGACAATAGAAGTGGGTATTTTTCAATGATCTCTCTGTTTTCGATATTTTCTAGATTAGATTCTGAATCAGGGTTCAACTCCCTGTATTTGACCTAGACCACCAATGAATTTTTCGAGCGACATTCATCGGTATTGTGCCATGGGATTTTGTGGAAGATGGACCACTTCCCAGTTTAATTCTTTGTCTTTCCTTTACCCTTATTTTCCTGTGTCTTGGAATGGTTGTCGGGAGGCTATTGGTTAGGGTCATCTTTACCATTCTTTGGTTGTTGCGGATTTGCAGACTTGAAATCCCATTTGTTTTGATGCCTAAATTTCTGCTCGATTTTGAGAGCATATCGATAGGAATCTCCCAACGATGAAATATTTAGGAAATCCATTTTGGTTTGGATTTACCTATGTAGAGCCCCACGGTATTTCAGAACTAGATGTCACTGAGAGTCTATGATACACAGCTTGGTGTGCAAGGTATGGACAATATTTGTGAACTCCAACACTATTTGCCTCTTCTCTTGTCGTAGTGTGGTCCATCGCATGTACAATTCTTCATAGTTATCAACATGGTAGTATTGTTCCTTGACCACATCCACAAAAAAATACCAAGTGGGCTCAGCCCGATATATTCCAGATTCCTCTATGGAAATTTTATCCTAGTAAGTTTCCCACCGATGTTTGACATGGGGGAGAGCCTTGAGGAGTGCGAAGGTGATATTTTCCCTGTCGAAAAATTTGTGAAAAGAGAAATAACCTTTTAGCATATTTAACCATTTTTATAAGGAATCTGCATCTATTTGACCTTCAAATATGGGAATATCAAAATTAACTTGTACCTTCAAGGGAGATTTTCCTCCAAAGTGGCCTCTTAATGAAGATGTGTTTGTTGCTATCAACAAACGTTAAAGGATGTGAGAAAAATTCTCCATCATTATGTCCCTTTGTCACGCGAGAGTTTTCTCAAGAAACAGGTTAATAAAATATTTTTCTCCATTGTTTTTCTTTTCTTCCACCATAGAGGGTTTCTTGGGAATGAGAGAGAGATTATCCTCAAGAGAGACAAGCTTGAGACCCAACTTTCGATACTCGGACCTCGTCGAGGACATGCACTGAAAAATGATCAAGAACATTCTGCTCTGATACCAATGATCCAGATTATTTTCAGAATGAAATGAAAGCAGATATATTACAATGAAATACACATAAATATTTCCAGAAACAGAGAAATACAACAATACAAGATTTCTATTAATGAAAGAAATGTACAAAGACTGTAAAAATACAGAGTGCAAGACTCGCTAGAATGGTGGGAGATTGATCTCTGAGAAGAGATGTGAAGGATATGCTCATTTATAAGAATATGGTTATAATGAGGCTCTAAAGGCCTTTTTATGATAAACATGAATGAAAAAACCCTAGACATCCAAAAACCTAACCCTATGAGATGAAGTGCCAGACGTCATGTGGGCTTTGTTGGGGTAAGCTAGTACATTAACTTCCTGCAGTCATAACTTTTCCATACAATTTCTATTTTAGGTGTGTGATAGCTCGTTGGAAAGATATTTTAGAGAGATACGCATTATGTCATAAAATATGAATATGCATATATATTGAATATGACAATCCAAGAAAACATTCTTTAGAGCCCCAAAAGAACCCTGGAAGTACAAAAATATGTACTGACATGAAAACTTCCAAAATAATCTAGTTGGAATAGGTGGTAGGCCACCAATATCTACCTATATGTTGTGTAAGGCTTTAGGATAGCCATGTAAGTGAAGAACCCATAATTACAAAGAAATTTCCCCATTATAGAGACACGTGTTGAACTGAAAACTGTCTATATGAGCCAGTTGGAATTTGGAACAGGTGGTTGGCCACCAATATCCACCTGGATCATGCACTGATGATGTATGTGCACCAGTGCTCCATGCGGGTGGATTTATAGGTCCAACAAAATCGATGGCCAATTTGTTGAAGGGTTCAAGTGCAATAACGAGGACAAGGGGGAGCTAATCTCATCAACAGGGCTTTCCCATTCGTTGACATACATCACAACGCTTGTAGTAATCCTTAGCATCGACGAAGAGAGAGGGCCACCAGAGTCATGTGTGCAGTGTCTTTGTCAGTATTATGTCCCCCAAACATTACTTCATGTGCCTCATATAGGATGGAATATCGTTCATGTACCAAAGCACAGTGATGTAGGATTCCATCCACACCCAATTTATACAAGTGCCCCTAAATAAATTGGTATTTAGAATTGTGTCTCACCAATTGGTCATGTTGTGTTAGAGTGTATTCCCTGGGAAATGTTCTAGAAATAAGGAATGTCGTTATTTCATACATTCAATCTAGGATGAATTCAAGTTAGAAGAGTTGTGCATCGATAAGCTTTCCATTGAGACTATTAGTAGCCTCCCCTATCTTAATGTGGTATAGATGGTTCGGCCCAACATTTCTTTTCCTAGTTTTAATAAAAATCAAATTGAAATTCTTGAAATAAGATAAACCACCGCCATGTGTGGCCACCCGAAAAATATTGAATTGTTGACTAGATAATTAAGGGAGGAATTATTAGTGAAGAATTTGAAGATGGACCCCATCAATTAGTGGTGGAATATTTTCATGGCATATACCATGGCCAGGAGTCTTTGCTCCACGGGGATGGTATTTTCCATTTAGACCAGGAACATATCCACTGTTCCAATACCATCAAACCATGGGGAATTAGAAATTTATGACCATATCCATCACATCACCCTTTTGATTTGGGTGCATCACCTTGTTGAGACTTAATACAGCTTATCCTGCCATCTATTTAGGGCATCTTCTGAATCCGTGTCATATGAATTATTACTCCTCCAAATTAACTCTTTGTCTGTGGTGGGGTTGATTTAGTCCTCAATGTGACCCGTGACCTTGTAGATATTCTCAATGGCTAGGCTCTAGGAATCCTCATCGATAGGCTCATTGTATAGATCACCTTGATACAGATAAAGTGGTGTGATCACGCACATGGTTTTAGTCTCAAACGACATTTGGTGCTTATTCAAATTCAATATTGCATTGTTGTCAAAGGCATAGTCAATTCCTAGCAATGCAGGGTAGGGATCCGAATCATCGATGATTTCAATGACTTCGAAGTCGTCCTTCATTTTTACCCCTTCTATATTTACCTCAACTTTCTCCAGCTGACCAATGGGGTAGATCTTATACTAGTTTGATAATTGAAGTTAAATGGGTGACCAAACCAGCTTTGATTTCCTCATCATTTCCCATGACGTTTTGGGTAAAATGTTTACATCGAACCCTAGATCCAATATGACTCCATCCATATCATACCCACCAAGCTCTATGATCATCTTAAACTATTGTCCAGTGCGCTTTTTCTTGTTGACCTAGAAGACGTCTCTTTTTGGTAGAAAAGCTACAATGGTGGTCTCCACTCCTTAGTCTTTTGTGCAAGCAGTTATTATCAGAGTCAACTTGATCACAGATTTTGAATCTCTTATTAAACATAAACAACATTGCAAGAAGGTATTGAATTGATCTTTTGCTTCTACCATGCGACCAAGGTCGTGCAAGGATTATGCACCCTTTCCAACTCTTCTTGGTGTTATTCATATGCTTCCTTATCAGTGCATTGCAACATAGTTTATCTGCATGCTTCTTCTATTGATATTTGGGTGGCACATTGTATTTCTTCATGCATGTGAGCTTCGTCCAAATACCTCTACATCATGTGCACAGGATTCTTCCAATGACCTTTGTGTCACCCGCTACACTTCCTCGTTGATATGTGCTTCTTCTCACGACCTTTCCCCTTTGAACTTCCTCTTGGACCCATTCCTCTTCAAGGGACCTCTGATTCATATGTTGTAGCTCCTCATGCTCTTGTTCTTCCTCCAAGTCTCATTATGTATTATATAGAAACTACTTTTGTTGATCTGCGTCAAACTTAGGAGGGGATATGGGGCCTTCCTAATATTTACTTCTACTTGTTGATCGATACTTTCTCTGGGTTCAAAATATGACCCTATATTTTCCCCTACATGGGTTAGTATCCATTTGTTTCCTTCTCCCTTCTTCTTTGGGTTTTACATGGCTCAACATGTACCAGGTTACAATTACCCTTCTTGTTCTCCCACTTTTTCAGCAAGTCTGGACAATCCTTAGTTACATGTTCAAGACTACAACAATATGTGCAAAGCATGCATGACTTAGTGCATAACCACGAGACATGACCAATATCACTGCAATTGAAGCATGTGGGGGCTCTTCCACCTCCTCCACCATATCCTCATCCTAGGTCGCTTCCATACCCACCTAGAGGTCCTGCTTGATATCCACCTCTATCATCGGTCTGACACTCACAACCCTTTTTTTCCTCTTGCACCCATAATGCATCTTGGGTGTTATCTTGCATCATTTAGAGGGAGTGAAAATAGTTGATATTGTGACCGATGGATTTATATAATTCATAGAAGGGGGTGTGATTTATTTCTTGGTACTTTTGTAAGGTGGGGTAGAATAGTGAAACATGGTCCCACTATCGGCATATTTCACACCATTCTGATTGTCCATAAGTAAATGGACTCAATGTGTCAGTCGCCACATAATTCAAAAGGATTGGGAACTCGTCTTGTCAAGGCCCTTCTAAACGACATGTAGTGCACCACACATGTTCGCACATGACTTTAGCTATGGACATATCTTAAAATTAGATTTTTAGGTTGGCCAGTTGTGATTGAACCTACCCCAACCCAACCAATGTTTTTGCACCTCCAGGTGTGGCTTCTATACACATCGCGATTTTGACTGCCTTGACCTGAGTTGTCACCTTTTTCTTGGTTAGAGGGACTTTGATATGGGGTAGCAACCCTGAAATGAACCATTATCTATGCTGTATGTCCTAGCTATGGAAATTCATCCTATCCAAAAATATTTTGAACCACTGGTATCCAACATGAATCATCTCTTGGTTCGATCTCTTCATTGCCACCTTGTGCAGAGTCGGTTTCTTCACTCAACATATGACTTCTTCGTGCACCACTCACTGGGCCTCTCAATGTACTGCCACTACATAGAGAGATAAAATCCCATCTAAGAGGATCCCCACCCTACTACATGACAACTTCTCTTCTTGTCAGTGCATGACTATATGATGCTTCCTCTTCCAAGTCCACCGACGCATCAAAAATTTGTTCCCACGCACCATACCTTTGTGCTCTTCCTCTTCTCAAGGTTGTGGTGTACCGCAATAGCCAAAGGTTATAAGATTCATCACCTAGTCCCTCACTACCACTACTTTCACAATTGGTGTCTTAGATTCCTAGATTCTTCACAGGTCGGGTCTCGCCTATGCTCCACTCTGGCACAACATCCTCTCCCACACCATTTACTGGCATGAGCTTCCTCTTCATTCTGGGTTTGACACCTCATTGCACACCCTCAGATAACTCTTATTGATTCTTCCACTCAACTCTCTCCCTCAGCTTATCTCTTCTTGTGTATCTTTTGGATATTTTTCTCCTCTTCTCTTCTATTTTGATTCTAGTCCTCACCTCATCTCAACAACTTCTTGGATCCTCCTTAATGGATCCATCCTTTGGCTCTTTTCCCTCCACCTTTTCCAAAAACCTCCTGAGCGCTAAGGGGTTTACTCAACCATCCTATCAGGCTCCATGTGCATCATTATTTTTTCCATGAACATCATCTTGATCCAAAGGGGGATCTCTTCTAATATCTTCTTTTTGGGACCTTCTTCAAACTTTCTTTCAGCCTCACTGAAAGAATCACTATATTTTATATCAAACTCAACAATATATCTTTCCTTTATCCAAGAAAACCAAAAATCAATCGCCCAAATCCACTTGTTATCCAATTCCTTTAAACTATCAAGATTCGATTGATCCCATACTACCAGCTCTGATGGTAACAAATAAGAATTAACGTATTCTTGTCTTTTTAACCATTCATGCAACAAACATGGAAATTCTGCGAAAAAGAGTTCATGTAGATTAGAGTAAAGATAGCTAAATTTCCATTATTTCGCGTTCACCCACAATCCTTTCGTCTCTCATAGGGAAAATGTATCCTCTTTCTCTTCTATCCAGTATTGAATTTCCTCTTTAGACGGATGCCACCACATTTCTCTTTTCCTCCATCAATCTTAACAAGACTACAGGTCCCAACAATGGAACCATTTGTTGGCACTAGGCTATGAAATGTTGTTGCTTTATTACACACATGCATGCACACTGAACTTCATAACAATGGGGGGTTTAATACATAGGGTTCATCTGGAGTGTGTCCAACAAAAACCCCTAAGAACTGGCATATCAAACCTCGGTCGAGGCTGAGGAAGTTCTCACCTGAGATGCAGTGAGTATCACAGAGACCATAAGGTCTTGTGTTGGGAATTGAGGATCAAACATAACTAACAACACTGTAAATTACATCCATGTAACTCGTATCTGATAATCAAACAAGGTCTAATAATTAAAACAATACATGCATAGGTGTTACTCATTTATCACAAACACATAATATAACATAACTTCCATATATTTATTATTGAACGTATTCCATCATATCAGAGATATAAAATGTGCTAAATAACTGAGTTTCACAACATAAGGCTTCATCTCATTACTATAAAAATAATGGGAATACAACAGAATCCGCCTTGCGCTAAATGTTAAGACTCAGGAAGATACAAGACACATGAGACTTCCCCATACAACACAGGATTCCCATAGGTTAACTCAGAGACTTGGTATTGATTCTTTCCCAAATTCACTAGCCTCTTTTTTGAGATGAGATCTCTCTTTTATATCTTCTTTTGTTTAGGAGCGATGTCCTTCATTTTTCTTCTCAACTCACTTGTCTAATATAACGACCTCGCCCACTTCTGGTACCTGCTAGGGATCCATGTAGGTTCTCTACATCAAGGGAAATATTAACTTCCCTAGCTAGATCATCTTTTAGCCACCCCACGTCTTCATCTACTACTGGCAGTAATCATTTTGAGAGATATCTTGGTGATTCCTTTCATTCTTCCAGGGGGCTTCTTCTTGATTTCCACCACTACTAATAAAACTCGGAATGAGGCACCCAACTGACAAAATTTGGACTAGTGGTCCTTTCAATGCCTTTAGAATTGGTGCACTACTCAACAAAACCTGGTCTGATGCATTCACTATGGCATTCTTTTGTGCATCTACATAGGCACTCGCAAAACTACTAGATGAGCACACATAAATTTTGTTTGTGTGTGTGCACAAAAGTGGACCCAAAATTTTTGGTGCCAATAGGATTATATTGAAGATTTGATCAGAGAGTACAAAGATGTCTTCACTAAGACTAACCCTTTTTCTTTTTCTTTTAGTGGAAAAGGGTTTAAGGCATGTTAATTAAGGAAGCAAAGAGTAGATGAGCGATGAAGGGGATTAGAATATATATATANCTATTGTTAAATATAATCGGAGGGCTATGAAAACCCTAGGGACAATGGCTGGGGTTTTGTGTCTGTAGTTTCCTGGTGAACCCTTCTTGTGCGCAGGTGGAAAAAATGATTAGGGGAAGCACTATGGAGTTTACTGCATTCAATATGAGTCTAGAGGAGGATTTCCTTGAATAAAACAATGACCTTTTGAATGAAATGGATATTTTGGCGGAGCTAGCTATCAGTCAGGAGGTCCCTCATGCAACCATGTATCTTGCTCTCCCCAGTAATAGTTATGGTGTTTTAGTGGGGATCGTTTCTTGCCCAGGGTTTTTGTATGAACCTAGTCCAATCCCAAGGCTTGGGTGATTTTCCATGGTCGTGACCTCCTCGATGGATTCTCTAGGCTTAGGTTCGGACCCAAGGATTTTTCCTTCAATCCCCAGGTTTCCTAAAACCCAACGGAATCAGTCAGAAAGGTTTCTATCAACTTACCCTTGCATGATGTACTAGGTGGATTCGAAACTCTGGTGAGTTCACCCCTAGAAAGGAGAATCCATCCAAATATCAATGAGGTTGGACCTGTCTTTCCCCATTTCTTACCGTCAAATGGTGCTAGCGACACTCTGATATTGACAGGCTTCATAGACTCTCGTTTGGTGCATTCATGACCTTCTGACCAGGTTATAAATAGGACATGGGAAATTGAATCTATTTGTGTTGGAGGTTATAAACATCCTCGATCTCTCTCAATCAGGAAAACGCACATCACAGAAATAACAAGTGTGTGAAGTCCAGCGACAAATCGTCCAGGTTGGTTTTGGGGGTAGATATCACAATGCCCAAATTTGTAGATATGGACTTTATGACGATGGTGGGGAATTTGTGAGGACAACGCTTCAATATAAAAAACTTGAAGGAATGGGTTTCTTCTCATTGGTCAAATTCCTTACAATTTTTCCCTCGATTCAATTGCTAGCTTGAGGCTGGTTTATTTTCAAGTTTGTGAATGTAACACCCCATACTTTGGCCTTAGGTAGTTAGAACATTGTTTTTTACTCATCTTAATAATTCAATGCTTTGAAATTTTTTGGATTTAGTTAGGCTGAGTTAGACATTGAGATGTGCACATCTAGACCTACTTATGTGTCACATGATAAATAATCATGACAAAGATAGTTATATGATTGTTTAAACATAAAAATTAAAATGGGGAATTTTGGTACATGGATACCAGTTCAAGTTATATTGTGAATGCATAATAGATGCAACACATGATATAAATAGACATACATTTCTTAATCGAATGTTAATGCAAATTCGTATTTTTATATGAAATTTGTGATGTATCTGAATGAATATGAGTTATTGGTGAACTAACCTACAAGTTGATGAGCTATGTGATAGCCAAATGGTTTTAGTGTTGAGGTAACTTGGATTCGATAGACATCGAGAAGATAGTGCAAGTTATAAGTTGTACTTATTATTTATTTTATTATTCGAAATATTTTTATGATATGTGGTAAGTGTGGTTTTGGCATGATGCACAACTTTCCCATAATGGTTGTTTGATGACGTGACTCTAAGAACAGTAGTTGCACAGTATGTCTTGATGTAGGGTATTGACTCTAGTTCTATGAGGATGGGTGGAGGTATTTCCCACCTTTTATCCTCCAAAACCTAGAGTTGTAGGAGAACTATGTGAATTCATGCTCCCCTAGACGTGTGATGGTGACTCCTAGTCCTGCTAGGGAAGATTGGTAGAGATGTATGAAAATTCCACTTATGGGTTCTATCTGGAGTTAGATCAATATAGTTGATGCTCCAACTTAGTCCAACAGAGGAAAGGATAGGATGGAAGATGGAAGTAGGTTAGGAAGGAAGGATGCTTCGATGTTGGTTGAGAATATGAATCAGAGATTAAATGTGACACTATTGTTTACTCACTTGTTTCCTACCATGTTTAAAACCCGCTTTTGATTCCCTTTTGATATTTTAAGTGTGATAATGAGTTATTGATGAATTATATTAATTGTGTTCATTAAGGTTATTAAATGGTGCATTTACATGATATGTTGTCTTACATGACTTGGTTTGATCATGTAGGAACTATTCACTAGAGGAAGTGGTTGTTTATCATTAGTACATGCATAAGATATCTGTCTACTAGTTACACACAAATACCCTACACATGTGCGCTAGTAGAATTAATTAATGTATTAATTATTAAAATAGATTATTAACTATTTAATTGAATGGTTTAATGACTATGTAAATTATATTACATACAAAATATCTTGTAGCATTAAATATATTCTTTACTTTGATTGATGGTTGGTATGGTGAATTAAATGAGTATGGTGGGTTGTCATGTACATTTTGGGGGAAATTGCCAAGTTTCATTTATTAGCTAGCATGAGAAGAAAGACTTTGCATTTTTATTTATGGTTATTTTATGTAAGTCGTTTATATTTTAGTTTATTTTAATTGTTCCCCAAAATCTAGATAAGGGAGGTTGATGGCTACTAATGAGGGTGGTTGGGGAAAATTGGGGAAGGGGTTATGGAAACTTGATAAATAGGAATAGAAAGTGTTGATGAAGGAAGTTTGAGAGGTTGGAGAATGTTGAGAAGTTGGAAAATTCTTGGAAGATACAATTCTTGTGATAGTATTCTTAAGGCATATGTGTTTTAATGTTCTTGGAGTCACAGACATGGAGGGCCAAGAAACTGAAAGGTTTCTTGGAGCTAGGAAGATGAATAGGATCCTAGTTGGATGGAAGGATTTTGTTGTTTCCCTCTAGGAAAGTGAAAAAAAAGGAATGCTTGGAAGAATATTCCTACTACTGGAAGGAGTACATTGAAAATGCTCATCTTCAACAGACTAGGGAGGAGGTATTTCACTTGGTATATTTTGTTATGTTTCTATTTAAATATTTAAATTGTAAATTTAACTTTATATTTATCTCATCCTCTTATTTAGATTCATATATTTGGATTCAAATTTGGAAAATTTAGAATTGGAAAAATTGTAAAAGAGTTATGAATATGTTATAGGTTATTCCATCCATGAAAGCGGAAACTTTTGTTTGCACTAAATGCATGTGTTTAAATTATCAAATATTATTTACTATCATCTCCTAAAAAGTTATTACAGTGAAAGTTGAGGATGCGTATTGGTCCCTCAAATCGACCTAGACATAGATTATTTCCATGTATTCTTCAAAAAATGGATGCCTCTTTTCGATGCGGGGAGGAGCAGAAGAATGTTATCCCCATCTAGGTATGCTTCCTAGGTAATCCTATGTAATTTTAGAACAAAGAAACTTTCATGAATATTGGGAACATCTTGGGCTCATTCCTAGATGCATACATGTCATTTCCTGAGTCAAGATAACTCATTGTTGCATGCATCCTAGTTTCCCTAAACATAAGGGAAGGATTGGCAAAGGATTTGGAACTAGTTTTGGGAGACAAATACTTCTTGCAAAGGTTGGGATACAAGGGGGTACCCTTCATATGTCGTAGGTGCCATCAACATGGAAATATTACCAATCAATGTCATCTTCCACTAAAGAGGAGGCACAAAGGCTCCGGGTTGCAATCCATCAGGAAAATACTGGCATCACCAATTACGAGGGAATCAAGGGGCTCTGTTAGTCTGTAGGATATGGAGGTGACAAGAAGAATGGAATTCAGGGAAGAAATTGGAGGAGGAACAACAATAAGGAAATCCCACAAGATCTCACCAAATTCTACACAGGATTCAAAGGGAGATAACAGACTATCTTCCATGGATTGCTCTTTGGCCACAACACATAGTGAGGATTCATATCAAGCTTAGGGTAATTTTTCTATGTTTCCTCAGCCCATTAATGTACTAATAAATTCTTTGTCTATTTTGGGGAAATATTGTCTAGGCTCTCTCAAAAATATTTCCATATCCCAAGTTAATATGGTTCCCTATTTCATGCATGACCAATCCCCATCCATTGCAAATTGTACCCTTACACAATCCCCTTCCTCTTCTTCCTAGATGCGGCTCCTAAAAGAGTTCGAGCTGTCAAAGAATACGAAGGAGGAGGTCATTTCTTACAATCTCATAAGTAGAGAAATATCGAGCACATCGGACTCAAATTTGCATGGCTTAGGGAATAATCTTGTTCCCTATCTAAGGACTAAGGGTAGGGGTCGAAAATCCCATTTCACAAAGGCTCAAAACAGGTCTTTGGTGTATACGGTGGTGGGGAAACAACTTTCCATCTTTTGGTCACTTAGAGCATCGAGACCCCCACCTGGGGTTTCCTCATGAAAATCATTTCTTTCAACTGTAGGGGTGTGGCAAGCCCCCCAAAAAAATCATTTTTGAAGAGGTTGGTGGAATTTAGTCACCCTAACATAATTCTCCTTCAACAAACCTTGGAGGATGGTGTTTCTATCATTACCATGCTAGAATATCTTTTCAAGCAATGGATTTTTATTGTTCAAGATGCCATACGTCGTTCGGATGGATTGGAAATTAGATGGAACAATAGATTGATAAAATTAATAAATTCATGGGGTTTTGAATGAGGTTTAGGAGTGGAAGTTTGCCTTGTATATTTGGGACAAGTTTTCTCAATTTTAAACATTTATGGGCCATATGTTGATAGAGTCCCCTTTTGCGATGTTCTTTCCCAAAAATCCTTCTTTCAATGCAAGAGACTCATTCTTGGTGGCGATTTAAATTTTTGCATGGGTGCTAGAGAGGTTTGGGGCCCTAGGGTTTGAACTAATCCCCTTTATGAATATTTCAGGAACTTTTCGATGGTCAATAGTATCTTAGACCTTTCCCCAGTTAAAATGAATCCTACTTGGAGGAATAAGTGAACCGAGAAATATCATATTGAAAAAATATTAGATTGGTTCTTGGTATCGGATAAACGACTGTAGAAACTGATAAACCTTTGGCAATGTATAGGTAGTGGGGGTGAATCAAATCACTCTCCAATTTTCCTTGAGGTTGCAGGTGGGTCATGGACACTAGCAAGCCCCTTCAAATTTAATTAGGCCTAGCTAAAAGAGGAAATTTTCCATAATCTAGTTACGGAGTGTTGGATCCCTTTTGACCCATCCTCAAGAGAGGTGGTTGGGGTATAGTTTGCATCCAACCTCAAGAATGTTAAGAAAGAGAGAGTGTGGTGGGATCACAATAAAAGGAAGCAGGATGAGCAGGATTTAGTTGACACAAAAGTTTCCCTTCAGGAAATACATGAGTTAGAAGGGGAGGGAAACTTTTCTCTCAAATTGAAAGAGGTCATGGTTTCTATGGAACATAAAAGAAGATATTTATTGGAAGATCAAGAAGAATCATGGTGACATAAGAGCCATACTATCTCGTTAGAAAGTGGAGATGAAAACATAATTTTTTTCCAGGCTTATTCAAAAGGCCAAAATCTCTCCAATACTATCTGGAGCCTCTCTGACCACATGGGGAAAGAAGAATCCTCTTTTTATGATCTAGCTCAATTGAAATAGAGGAACTTTCAAAACCTTTTCAAGGAATATTACAGGGATAATATAGAATATATAATTAGATTAGCCATTTTTTTCCCATGTTTTTTGGGAGATGAAGCCAACAAGGAACTCATGGAGGAGGTTTCACAAGATGAACTTAAGGAAGTTCTTCATAGCTTCCAGAAGAATAAAATCCCAGGGTCATATGGTTGGAACATACAATTCTTCTTGGTATTCTATGATTTGATTGGAAGGGATATCTTATCGGCGGTTAAAGAATCCCACAGATAATACCATATGCATTATCCTCTCAACTCTACCTTCATTGCTCTGATACCAAAATCCAATTCTCCACATACTCTTGATGATTTCAAACCTATATCTCTATGCAAATGCATCTATAAAGTGGTGGAAAAGGTGATCACTAGAAGGATCAAGTTGGTCCTATCAGAGTTGGTTTCAAAGGAAAATTTTGGTTTTCTAGAAGGACAATAAATTCATGAGGCCATTGGGGTGGAATAGGAGGGCATACACTTTACAAAAACCTAGAAAGTAAAATGGGTCATCCTAAATATAGTTCTATCAAAATCTCATGATCAAGTGAATTGGATCTACATCAGGCACTTCCTGACCCATCTTGGCTTTGAAATCCCCTTTATTAATTGGATAATGTGTTGTATATCTACAACATCCTTTGAAATTTTGATAAATGGAGTAGCTTCCCCTTTCTTTCATGCAAAACACTACCTTCGTCAAGGATGCCCATTATCTCCTATACTTTTCCCCCTTGTTGTGGACAATGTTTTTTTTAAGTGAAATCTCTCTAGTTTGGCTAAATTTCAATTTTTTGGAAGAAATTTAGGCTAACATTTTCCATTTTTTCATTAAAATTGAAAACCTTGTAGCCTAATTTATGATTATAGTTATTCATACACTTATATTTTTAGCCTAAATATAAACATTTTTCATGAACATATAATAGGTTTTCTTAATATTTTTTCCAAATCAATGACTATGCATCCCAATTTTTTGGGTGTATTCACTACATATGGATGATTAGTTAGTAGTAACTACTCTTGGGAAAACCGTGAATTGTCAATTGAAGTGATGCAAATTTATATAGGATAAATTATTTTTTTTAATAATTTACTTCTATCATTTTTTTCGTTTCTTTCAACATGGAGGTGGTATATCCTGTTGTGTATTAGCGTGTAGAATTTTTCCATGTATTTTTAAATATATTTTTCAATGCCATTTTTTTATGTTGTAAGTTCCCTCTAATTGATATGAAATTTTGTTTTTTTTTCTCTAAATATTCTTTCATAAGATTTTTTTTTAATTATTGTCAATGATGCACATGTGACACAAATAGAAAGGCGTTGTTGCCAATTTTTAAAGTAGTGACAAGAAATAAATAAGTTATCACCTAAGATAAATGATATATTTTTTTCACAAATATGGTTTGATAAGTTATGATTTATGTGGTTTGAAAAAAAAAAAAAAATTGTTGCAGAGGGACTCAATAGGGTGTTGATAGAGGCCACATTGAGGGCGAAATTTCACAGAATATCCATCTCCCCTACACTTAGGCTAACTCATATACTCTTTGTATATGATGTACTATGTTTTTGCAATGGACTCAAAGGTAACGGTGAAAAGCTGCATAGTATCTTGGATCTCTTTAGCATGGATATTGGTATGCAAATTAATGAAAGTAAATAAACCTTATCTGTCAATAACCTGGAATATGAAGAGATTGCAGTTTACAGGATCCTATATCTATATGATACGTTGTATTATGATGCAGGTCTTAAATACCTAAGCTTCCATCTAAATCAAAGTTGTTATAAAAATAATGAATCATCCTAGCTAATAACAAAGATGGAAAAAAGATCATCTTGTTAAATTAGTTTTGTAAGCAATAATGGTCTACTGGATGTTCTAAGCAAGGATCCCCACAGGGAATCTTGAAAAGAAAGGAAATTATGTTTTAAATTTCTTTGAACTGGCACACAGGAAAAAATTGTTCTTCCTTGGGTGAAATGGAATTCTCTGGCCATGTCGAAATATTTAGGAGGACGGGGATTGAAAAACATTTTCATTTTCTCAAAATCTCTGGAAGAGAAATCTTGTTGCATATTGATTTCTACAGATAGCCTTTGGACACAACTATTCATCCAAAAATATATCAACTCGATGTTTATTCGGGAATGGATAAGAAATCCATTTAAGAAAATTTTTATGTGTTGAATCATATGGAAAACAATTACCTCTTCCTTCGAGGTGGTGGGTGAAGGACTCACTTGGCGCATAGGAAATGGAAACTTGGTGCATATTGGATCAGACCCTTGGTTGGGCACTGGTGTTAGTCACATCCTCCCTGCAAATTTACTTTGGGGTCTACATGCATAGGGGATATTCTCTTTAAATCAGATCGTGAATCCTGCTCGAACTTCTATCTAGTCTCAAGAGTGGAAGGACTCTTTTAAAATGGGGCTAGAGGACTAATTTGGATGCTTACTTAGTAGTAACTACTCTTGGGAAAACCATGAATTTTCAATTGAATTCATGCAAATTTATGTAGGATAAAAAAATGTTTTTAATAATTTAATTCTATTATTTTTTTCATTTCTTTTAACATGGAGGAAATATATCATGTTGTATACTAGTGTGTAAATTTTTTTCCATGTATTTTTAAATATATTTTTCAATGCCATTTTTTTTATTTTGCAAGTTCACTCTAATTGATATGAAAGCTAACATTCTTTCATAAGATTTTTTTTTTAAATGGTTTTCAATGATGCACATGTGACATAAATAGAAATACGTTGTTGCCAAATTTTAAAGGCAGTAACAAGAAATCAATCGGTTATCGCCTAAGATAAATGATATAATTTTTTTACAAATATGGTTTGATGAGTTATGATTTATGTGGTTTGAAAAACAAACATTGGTTGTGGAAGGACTAAAGAGGGTGTTGATAGAGGCAAATTTGATAGGGGAATTTCACGGAATACCATCTCCCCAACACTCAGTCTAACTCATATAATCTTTGTATATGATGTACTTCTTTTTTGAAATGGACTTTGAGGTTACGCTGAAAAGATACATAGTATCTTGGATCTCTTTATCAGGGCTATTGGTATGCAAATTAATAAAAGGAGATCAACTTTATCCATCAATAATAGGGAGGATGAAGAGCTTGTAGTTTACATAACCCTATATCCATATAATACATTGGATTTTGGTGCAAGTCTTAAATACCTAGGCTTTCATCTAAAGAATTTTTTTTATAAAAATAATGACTAGTCCTTATTGATAGCAAAGCTGGAAAAAAATATTATCTTGTTGGAGCTTCAGATGGATCTCCTGTGTGAGCTGACTGATCCTAGTTTAATTCGTTTTGGAAGAAATATCAATCTACTGGATGTCATTAGCATGGATCCCTAAAGGGATTCTTGAAAAGATAGGAAACTATGTTTTAAATTTCTTTGGGCCGACACACAGGAAAAACATGTTCTTCCTTGGGTGAAATGGAATTCTCTGGACATGCTGAAATATTTAGGAGAATGGGGATTGAAAAACATTTTCATTTTATCAAAAGCTCTGGCAGCGAAATCTTGTTGGAGATTAATTTCTATATATATCCTTTGGACATAAGTATTCATCCACTAATATATCATCTCAACATCTATTCAAGAATGGATAAGAAATCCACTTAAGAAAAATCTATGTGCTCAATCATATGGAAAACAATTACGTCTTCCTTCAAGGTGATGGGTGAAGGACTCGTTTGTCACATAGGAAATGGAAAATTGGTGAGTATTGGATCAGACCCTTGGTTGGGAAGTGGTGTCAATCACATCCTCCCTACAAATTTACTTAGAGGTCTACACGCAGAAGGGATTTTCTTCTTAAATCAGATCGTGGATCCTGCTTGAACTTCTATCTGGTCTTAAGAGTGGATGAAATATTTTCAAATAGGGGTAGAGGAATAATATGTGGTCCCTTGGTCAAATTACATCAGATCCCTAAAGTTGGCTCATATTCGTCTGCTATATAGAGATGAGGATTTAGTTTGGCAGCATGCCCCGCATGGAGTTTTCACCCCAAAACTGGGTTATATTCACCTCAATATTGATTTTACTTCAGGGAACCCACTTGGTGGTGGAAAGGACTTTGGAAATTCCACTACCCTCTTAAATCGTTAATTTTTATGTGGTGTCTGATTGTCAAAAAGTTCCCCACATGGGAGGTTATGAAAAAGAGACAGATTGAAGGTTCGAGGTGGTGTATCCTTTGCAACGAAAATGAAGAATTGTTGAACCATATTTTCATCATATGTCCATATAAAAATTTGTCTCATTGGATTTCTCCCTTTTGATAGGCCGAGGATGAATTTGCAAAGATACTTCTATTGAAGATGTGGAAAACTTGGGTCTCTAATGCCACTAATCACAGTATTTGGGCCCTTCCACTGCTCATTTGTTGGGGTACCTAAATAGCCAAAAACTCTGCAATTTTCTGTGAAACATTTATCCCTCCTAAAGTCATTGTAGCTTATATCCTAAGTATCCTCTTTCACTTCCCATAGGAAAAATGGATGGGCCCAGCCTAGCCTGTCAGGGAGGAACTCATGGACCAATACAAACCTTGGGATTTCTTCAATGGTGCATCCCAAAACAACAATCAGTCTAGTGGAGGTGGGGCACTATTAAACATGTCTGGAAATCATTCTTTCAAAATCAAAATGGGTTTAGGTCCAAGAATGAAAAATTATGTAGAACTGTTGTCCCTAAAATTTATTTTACTTATGCCAAAGGAAAAGATGTGGAAACTATACAGTTTTATGTGATTCCCTAAATGTCATCAATTGGGTCTGAAGAATGCAACAGTGCCACAACATTCTCTTGCTTCCATTACTTGAAGAGGTACAAAGGATATTGGATTCTTTTGACACTTTCTTTGTCCACCAC
>ML791111.1:246337-296303 GCA_009831015.1 Picea engelmannii | reverse complement strand
GACCTAGGATGAGGATATGGTGGAGGAGGTGGAAGAGCCCCCACATGCTTCAATTGCAGTGATATTGGTCATGTCTCGTGGTTATGCACTAAGTCATGCATGCTTTGCACATATTGTTGTAGTCTTGAACATGTAACTAAGGATTGTCCAGACTTGCTGAAAAAGTGGGAGAACAAGAAGGGTAATTGTAACCTGGTACATGTTGAGCCATGTAAAACCCAAAGAAGAAGGGAGAAGGAAACAAATGGATACTAACCCATGTAGGGGAAAATATAGGGTCATATTTTGAACCCAGAGAAAGTATCGATCAACAAGTAGAAGTAAATATTAGGAAGGCCCCATATCCCCTCCTAAGTTTGACGCAGATCAACAAAAGTAGTTTCTATATAATACATAATGAGACTTGGAGGAAGAACAAGAGCATGAGGAGCTACAACATATGAATCAGAGGTCCCTTGAAGAGGAATGGGTCCAAGAGGAAGTTCAAAGGGGAAAGGTCGTGAGAAGAAGCACATATCAACGAGGAAGTGTAGCGGGTGACACAAAGGTCATTGGAAGAATCCTGTGCACATGATGTAGAGGTATTTGGACGAAGCTCACATGCATGAAGAAATACAATGTGCCACCCAAATATCAATAGAAGAAGCATGCAGATAAACTATGTTGCAATGCACTGATAAGGAAGCATATGAATAACACCAAGAAGAGTTGGAAAGGGTGCATAATCCTTGCACGACCTTGGTCGCATGGTAGAAGCAAAAGATCAATTCAATACCTTCTTGCAATGTTGTTTATGTTTAATAAGAGATTCAAAATCTGTGATCAAGTTGACTCTGATAATAACTGCTTGCACAAAAGACTAAGGAGTGGAGACCACCATTGTAGCTTTTCTACCAAAAAGAGACGTCTTCTAGGTCAACAAGAAAAAGCGCACTGGACAATAGTTTAAGATGATCATAGAGCTTGGTGGGTATGATATGGATGGAGTCATATTGGATCTAGGGTTCGATGTAAACATTTTACCCAAAACGTCATGGGAAATGATGAGGAAATCAAAGCTGGTTTGGTCACCCATTTAACTTCAATTATCAAACTAGTATAAGATCTACCCCATTGGTCAGCTGGAGAAAGTTGAGGTAAATATAGAAGGGGTAAAAATGAAGGACGACTTCGAAGTCATTGAAATCATCGATGATTCGGATCCCTACCCTGCATTGCTAGGAATTGACTATGCCTTTGACAACAATGCAATATTGAATTTGAATAAGCACCAAATGTCGTTTGAGACTAAAACCATGTGCGTGATCACACCACTTTATCTGTATCAAGGTGATCTATACAATGAGCCTATCGATGAGGATTCCTAGAGCCTAGCCATTGAGAATATCTACAAGGTCACGGGTCACATTGAGGACTAAATCAACCCCACCACAGACAAAGAGTTAATTTGGAGGAGTAATAATTCATATGACACGGATTCAGAAGATGCCCTAAATAGATGGCAGGATAAGCTGTATTAAGTCTCAACAAGGTGATGCACCCAAATCAAAAGGGTGATGTGATGGATATGGTCATAAATTTCTAATTCCCCATGGTTTGATGGTATTGGAACAGTGGATATGTTCCTGGTCTAAATGGAAAATACCATCCCCGTGGAGCAAAGACTCCTGGCCATGGTATATGCCATGAAAATATTCCACCACTAATTGATGGGGTCCATCTTCAAATTCTTCACTAATAATTCCTCCCTTAATTATCTAGTCAACAATTCAATATTTTTCGGGTGGCCACACATGGCGGTGGTTTATCTTATTTCAAGAATTTCAATTTGATTTTTATTAAAACTAGGAAAAGAAATGTTGGGCCGAACCATCTATACCACATTAAGATAGGGGAGGCTACTAATAGTCTCAATGGAAAGCTTATCGATGCACAACTCTTCTAACTTGAATTCATCCTAGATTGAATGTATGAAATAACGACATTCCTTATTTCTAGAACATTTCCCAGGGAATACACTCTAACACAACATGACCAATTGGTGAGACACAATTCTAAATACCAATTTATTTAGGGGCACTTGTATAAATTGGGTGTGGATGGAATCCTACATCACTGTGCTTTGGTACATGAACGATATTCCATCCTATATGAGGCACATGAAGTAATGTTTGGGGGACATAATACTGACAAAGACACTGCACACATGACTCTGGTGGCCCTCTCTCTTCGTCGATGCTAAGGATTACTACAAGCGTTGTGATGTATGTCAACGAATGGGAAAGCCCTGTTGATGAGATTAGCTCCCCCTTGTCCTCGTTATTGCACTTGAACCCTTCAACAAATTGGCCATCGATTTTGTTGGACCTATAAATCCACCCGCATGGAGCACTGGTGCACATACATCATCAGTGCATGATCCAGGTGGATATTGGTGGCCAACCACCTGTTCCAAATTCCAACTGGCTCATATAGACAGTTTTCAGTTCAACACGTGTCTCTATAATGGGGAAATTTCTTTGTAATTATGGGTTCTTCACTTACATGGCTATCCTAAAGCCTTACACAACATATAGGTAGATATTGGTGGCCTACCACCTATTCCAACTAGATTATTTTGGAAGTTTTCATGTCAGTACATATTTTTGTACTTCCAGGGTTCTTTTGGGGCTCTAAAGAATGTTTTCTTGGATTGTCATATTCAATATATATGCATATTCATATTTTATGACATAATGCGTATCTCTCTAAAATATCTTTCCAACGAGCTATCACACACCTAAAATAGAAATTGTATGGAAAAGTTATGACTGCAGGAAGTTAATGTACTAGCTTACCCCAACAAAGCCCACATGACGTCTGGCACTTCATCTCATAGGGTTAGGTTTTTGGATGTCTAGGGTTTTTTCATTCATGTTTATCATAAAAAGGCCTTTAGAGCCTCATTATAACCATATTCTTATAAATGAGCATATCCTTCACATCTCTTCTCAGAGATCAATCTCCCACCATTCTAGCGAGTCTTGCACTCTGTATTTTTACAGTCTTTGTACATTTCTTTCATTAATAGAAATCTTGTATTGTTGTATTTCTCTGTTTCTGGAAATATTTATGTGTATTTCATTGTAATATATCTGCTTTCATTTCATTCTGAAAATAATCTGGATCATTGGTATCAGAGCAGAATGTTCTTGATCATTTTTCAGTGCATGTCCTCGACGAGGTCCGAGTATCGAAAGTTGGGTCTCAAGCTTGTCTCTCTTGAGGATAATCTCTCTCTCATTCCCAAGAAACCCTCTATGGTGGAAGAAAAGAAAAACAATGGAGAAAAATATTTTATTAACCTGTTTCTTGAGAAAACTCTCGCGTGACAAAGGGACATAATGATGGAGAATTTTTCTCACATCCTTTAACGTTTGTTGATAGCAACAAACACATCTTCATTAAGAGGCCACTTTGGAGGAAAATCTCCCTTGAAGGTACAAGTTAATTTTGATATTCCCATATTTGAAGGTCAAATAGATGCAGATTCCTTATAAAAATGGTTAAATATGCTAAAAGGTTATTTCTCTTTTCACAAATTTTTCGACAGGGAAAATATCACCTTCGCACTCCTCAAGGCTCTCCCCCATGTCAAACATCGGTGGGAAACTTACTAGGATAAAATTTCCATAGAGGAATCTGGAATATATCGGGCTGAGCCCACTTGGTATTTTTTTGTGGATGTGGTCAAGGAACAATACTACCATGTTGATAACTATGAAGAATTGTACATGCGATGGACCACACTACGACAAGAGAAGAGGCAAATAGTGTTGGAGTTCACAAATATTGTCCATACCTTGCACACCAAGCTGTGTATCATAGACTCTCAGTGACATCTAGTTCTGAAATACCGTGGGGCTCTACATAGGTAAATCCAAACCAAAATGGATTTCCTAAATATTTCATCGTTGGGAGATTCCTATCGATATGCTCTCAAAATCGAGCAGAAATTTAGGCATCAAAACAAATGGGATTTCAAGTCTGCAAATCCGCAACAACCAAAGAATGGTAAAGATGACCCTAACCAATAGCCTCCCGACAACCATTCCAAGACACAGGAAAATAAGGGTAAAGGAAAGACAAAGAATTAAACTGGGAAGTGGTCCATCTTCCACAAAATCCCATGGCACAATACCGATGAATGTCGCTCGAAAAATTCATTGGTGGTCTAGGTCAAATACAGGGAGTTGAACCCTGATTCAGAATCTAATCTAGAAAATATCGAAAACAGAGAGATCATTGAAAAATACCCACTTCTATTGTCGTGACCATAACAATTCAACTAGAAGAACTAATATATCCTAAAGAGGGAGACCACCTCTTCCATTCACAAATGTGGGTGAAGGGGACCCCGTTGCATTTCATTGTTGATAGAAAAAACCATAATAACCTCATCTCAGTTGAGGTCGTCAAATAGTTGGGGTCCTCTACAACACCACACCTGCAAACATACAACATCAGGTGGCTTAACTAGGAAGAGATCTTCGTGCCAGGAAAGATTGTCGTGTGTCCTATGGCATCCAAATCTTCAAGAATGAGGTAGTGTGTGATGTTTCCCCTATTGATCTCTGTGATGTTGTTTTGGGCTGACCATATATGTGGAAACATCATTTTTTTTATGAGTCTTGACTTCGTAGTGCCATTATTACTCTAGGGGGTAAGCTCCACAGGATACCAGAGGTAGTTCTAATTACTGTTCCATCAAAATAGTGCCACAAGGTAATCTCTCATACTGCAAAATTCATCGTCTTCACAGTCTATTCAAAGGATGCACAAAAAGACACTACAACCACTACAACCTTAACACCTTCTATCCAACAAAAGAAGATTGCAGAAGAGAAAGAAGATATTGTTTCTTCACCTACAATGGTTCCTCCACAATTCCATATCAATCCCAGAGACACCAAGTTGGTGGAACATATTCAACCCTGCTAGCAACAGGTTCGTGACAGACTTCCACAAACCAACCAACACAACTTCTTCAACAAGGCACACAACTCACCAAGATTCATATTCAGAAAACTCTTTCCCCTCTTCCCCGGGCACTCAACACAATGGAGACCATTTCCTCCTAAGGGGTGAGGATTGATCCAAGTGGATATTGGTGGCCACCCACCTGTTCCAAATTCCAACTGGTTCATCTAGATAATTTTCAGTTCAACACATTTCTTTGTAATGGGGAAATTTATTTGTAATTGTGGGTTATTCACTTACGGGGCTATCTTGAAGCCCTACACAACATTCAGGTGGATACTGGTGGTCGCCCACCTATTCCAACTATCTTATTTTGGAAGTTTTCATGTCAGTACATCTTTATGTACTTCTAGGTCCATTTTGGGGATCTAAACAATGTTTTTTTGGATTTCCACAATCAAATTGTATACAGAGTTAGACTTTGATAACATAATGTGTAGTTCTTGAAAAGACCTTTCCAATGGGCTATCACATGCCTAAAACAAATATCGTATGAAAAAGTTACGACCATGGGAAGTTAATGTACTAACTTACCCCAATGTGGCCCACATGACTTTTGGCGCTTCATTTGATAGGGATAGGTTTTTGCATGTCTAGGGTTTTTGCATTCAGGTTTATCATAAAAAGGCCTTTAAAGCCTCATTGTAATCATCTTCTTTCAAATGAGCGTAGCCGTCACATATCTTCTCAAAGATAAAGGTGCCACCATTCTAGCGAGTCTTGAACTCTGTATTTTTACAGTCTTTGTACATTTCTTTCATTAATAGAAATCATGTATTGATGTATTTTTCTGTTTCTGGCAATATTTATGTGTATTTAATTGTAATATCTCTGATTTCATTTCATTCTGAAAATAATTTGAATCACTTCAATAGAATATCTAACAAGATGGGTTGAAGTCGTTCCAGTCAAGGATTGTACAACCGAAACTGCGATGCACTTCATTTTTTACAATATTATAATCATATTTGGATGCCCACTCATACTAATGAATGACTAGGGCTCACACTTTATGAACAATATTATCCAACATCTAGCTCAGGAGTTCACGATCCATCACCAGAAGAGCACCCCATATCATCCTCAAGCTAATGGTATTGTTGAAGCTTTCAATAAAATTTTAGAACATGCCTTAACCAAAGTTTGTAATGTGCAGTGTGATGACTGAAATCAATGTATACTTGTAGTTTTATGGGTTTACCGAACCACATGAAAAGGATGACTAAGAAAACAACTTTCAAATTAGTTTATGGGAAGGAAGTCGTTATACCATTATAATTTGTGGTTTCGAGCCTCTTAGTCACACTCGCGACTCATATGACTGATGAACAGTCCCTCTAGTAGAGGCTGGACAATATTATGGAACTCGAAGAAGACCGCATAATGGCAGGTTTCATCCAAGTAGTGGAAAAATATAGATAGAAGGCCTGGAATTACCGTAACATTCACCAAAAAATCTTGTAGCTAGGATCTCTAGTTCTCTTATATGACAACAAATATATCTAGCACCCCGGTAACTTACGTATGTGTTGGTTAGATCCATTTCAATTAGTCTACATCACTGAAGTAGGTGCCACCAAGATGGAAAATATATATAGAAAGCCACTCAAAGGTCTCATTAATGGAAGTAGGTTGAAAATGTATTACAACCCTCAAGGGTCAATCACCATTTAGTCTTGTTGTCAGACTTTATAGAGCATTGCAATAATATATAATATAGATTTAGTCGGCATAAATTTAAATTTAATTTTGAAAGTACAAGCATTTCAACTTCACAGGGGAGATCCTTTCAGTAATAGCCAAAGATAGATCATCAAAATTGCAAATTATGGCAATATCCACCCCTGAAGGTCCTAGTTCGCGGTGTGGGACATAATCATAACTATCCTACACAAAGATGATCTTGTCTTTCTCACACTCTTCCCTGAGGACTATGAAGCATATGGCTTGAGGACGAGCGAGGTAATAGTGGTGGGGGCCTATTGGCACCCAAATATTTGGGTCCACTTTTGTGTGCACGCACAAATGAAAGTTGTGCATGCTCATCCAGTGGTTTTGAGAGCACCTAAGTAGATGCGCGGAAGAATTCCATAGTGTGCGCATGAGACCAGGTTTTGTTAAGAAACAAGCCAAGTTTAAAGGCGTTCAAACGCGTGTCGATTCGAGTTTTGTCAGTTGCATCAAAAATCAAGAAGAATCCCATCGAAAGTAAGAAAGGAATCACCGTAATATATCCCATAATTATTACTTCCAACAACAGATGAAGACATAGGGTGGCCAAAAGATGATCTTGCCAAGGTATTTAAGATTTCCCCTGATATAGAGAACCTATGTGGAGCCCTAGCAGGTACCGAAAGTGTGCAAGGCCGTTAGATCAGAAAAGTGAGTGGAACAGAACAGTGAAGGAAGACACTCCTCACTAGAAGAAGATATAAAAGAGAGCTCTCAATTGGAAAAAGAGGTTGATGAATTTGGGAAAGAATGAGTACCATAGCTTTGAGTTAGTCTATGGGAATCATGTGTTTTATGGAGAAGTCTCCTGTGTTTTGTACCTGTCTAAGTCTTAAAATTTAGCGCAAGGCCCATTCTATTGTATTCCCATTGTTTTTACAGTAATGAGATGAATTCTTATGCTGTGCAACTCGGTTATTTAGCACATTGTATATCTCCGATATGATGGAAATGTTCAGTAATAAATATATGGTATTTATTTTCTATTTTTTGTTTGTGATGAATGAGCAACACATGCACGTGTATTATTTTAATTATTATTCCTTTTTATATTATCAGATATGAGTTACATGGATTCCATTTGCAGTTCTTTTAGTTATGTTTGATCCTCCATCCCCGACACAATACCTTATGGTCTTTGTGATCCTCTTTGCATATCAGGTGAGACCTTGACCTCATCCAAGGATTGATATGATAGTTCTTAGGGATTTTTGTTGGAAACACTCTGAACGAACCCTATATATTAAACCCCCCAATGTTATAAAGTTTAGAGTAGGTGCACGCATGTATTAAAGAAACAACACTACATAGCTTAGTTCCAATAATTGAATTCTTATAGGTACAATTGTATTCATTTCAATCAACTTTTGCAACTCTTTTTGAATAAGAGGAGCCAACTTTGGATTAATTTGTCTCTACTTTTATTGGAAGGGTTTGGAATCCTCCTTCAATGGTATAGTGTGCTATATTATATCACCATTGTAATTTTTAAAACCATCATAAGACCAAGTGAATACATCTTTGTACTCTCTATTCAAATCCTTAATCTCTTTTCTTTCTTCATTTGAAGTTCCTTTACCAATATTTATTTCTTTATACATGTCGTGTCTATAAAAAATCCTTTCGAAAGAAACCATACCAACATGAATCCTATTGTCTAATAACTACTATTGGTAATATTCTCCTTCCTCTCTCCAATCAATCTCATCCTCAACAAACTCCTGAAGGTTGTTTATGAATCTTATAATTTGGGCATTTTCATAAAGAACTTGCCAATGTTCAACATTATTGGGAATTGAAGGTCTAAATATAACCTTTAACTTCCCACATTACAATAAATTGTTTCATAGTTGGAAAGTTGAAGTAGTTATATCTAAAGCATCAACTTTGTTAGTAAACATTCTAGATTTTACTTCTTAAGGACAATGCATAGAACCATTCCATGGCATCCCACACCACATTCTTATACTTATTCAAGCTTCCATTTTTACAATAAAATTGACTTTTTACTTGTAGGATTACTAAATTTGGGTCACCTTGGGTTTTCAAAATCATTCCCATATCTTTAGCCACATTCAATCCAAGAAAAAGAACTTCATATTCAACCACATTATGTGTTTTTTCAAATTCTAAGTGAAATTCATAACACATAGTGTCACCATGATGGGATGTAAACACAATCCCTACATCGTACCCCATTCTAGACTAGGCTCCATCAAAGCTAATATTCCAAGAAATATTGACATTTTCTCAGGGATCTACCTCCATTTATAGAATAGTATAAGATTCTAACTGTTCCTCATATAAAACCAACTCATTCATAGGATCTAAAGGGTCTTCTACATGATATCTTTTGATTTTTTCATGGTGCAAAGTCACAAAGGAATTCTCATAAGTAGGGATATTAGCATAATGTATGCCCATTTAGATGCTACCTCCAAGATTATTAGCCCACTTTCGAGATAAAAGGACCCCCCAAGCATTTAGAACATTGGTGACAACCACATCCATTAAAAATGAAATTCCCTAGTAAACTTCCAAGATTACAATAAGATATTTGATTAAACTACACACTAAATAACCTATTTGGTTTCCATATCACACATATTTATATAAGGTATTATGGTTTTTAATCCCAGTTGATTCAATATAGTGAGAGGCATTACATTGGTTGAAGCTCCAAAATCCAACATACAATTATGCAAAAAAGGGTTGGTGACTTGGGCTCTTCCTTTCTTCTTGATTCACTCTTTGGAGAATGATAGGGAATATTCATTATCATATAAAAATTGGGTTGATTGACTCAACACTTCAAGCCCCAAAAATTCCTTATTTTGATCTTTTATAAAAGGAATATTTCTAACTCAACAATGAGAACATGTACATTGGAATTACCCATCCAACATGTTACATCCAACTTCAAATCAAAATGATTTCTTTTAGGTACCTCTAAATTTGGTCCTACAAGTTGATTATTGATCTATAAGATGTCGTGGATATTCCACTGGATAGTTAGTCGCAAAAGATCTAATAAAATACTGATTTTTTTTATGTGAAGGTTAATTTCCTTTAGATCTCAAATTCTTTAATTATAGGTTTTCTGCTTAAAATGTATGAAACGGTTGAAATGAAAAAAATACAGAACATACATAAATACTCACACACCATCCATAATCACATAAACCACCAATATATCCACTTGAGAAAGAGGGTTATGATCTAGTGGATGTGTGTACCAAATCTAATATGAAATATAAACAATGTGAACGATTTCATATTTGCAATGAAACGACTATCATTCAACAAATACAACTTCAAAGAGGTAAAAACCATTTTTAAGCTACTATAGGGCACAAAGAGTGTAATCAAATAGCATAAATCCATGGTGCAATGTGTGATTTGATTACTAATTGATTATATGATAGAACAAGGAAAGGCTTATGGATATCCACAACTTCTAACTCTATTTTATGGTAAGTTAACGTAGAAATTTCAGATTTGAAGTGAAGGGAGAACCATCCAAGAGAAAGAAAATATGCTTGTAAGCAAGACGTCTTGGAAAATTTCACTAGGGAAAGAGATATGAAATGAAATAATATCCCAATAAGTGTTAGGATCAAGTTTTAAATATTATAACCATGAAATAATAAATAACTTGATAAAATTATGGTGAATCCCCCTAGAGTTTCCAACATTAGCACTTGGAATTCACCAGTGGAATCTCCAAATAAAAGATAATAAATTCTAAGAACTTAGAGATCAATTTCACCATTATATATTTAAGGTAAACTTATAATAAAAATCTAGAAATAACATGTAAGGTAGGTGTAAGAAAATATGAACCTTTATGCACCAAACCCTAGACTTAAGGTTTCTATAAACATGATGATTTTTTTATCGTTCTTATGTATTTTCCAAATTTTAAAAATCCTTAAATCATCCTACAAAATTTTAGATAAAACCTTGAAGCACAATTCTATAGGGTTATTTTGTCATATTAGGATTATAGATAAATACTTAAGCACAAACCCTTGATAAAACAACTCTAGAAAATGGAAGAAACTGTTAACTTCGCACTAGACTTGGGAAAAAATTAAATTAAGATTTTCCTTTGATTTTTCACCATTAGATTTCTTTCTAAACAAAACAAAATAAAATATTTTGTATTTTAGGATTTTTTGGTTGGTTGTTGGGATAAGACAAGTGTCTTATTCGCACTAGGGATTATGAGGCCAAGAAGTATTCCCCTTTAAGAATTTTTCATTCTTATCTTAAGGATTAGGGTTAAGAGATTATAACTGCTAGGGTAGAATAATCATTTATCTAATCACAATAAGGTATGAATACCAAGGACCTACAAGAAGGGAGTCCACAAAGAAAAAACCTTCACTAATAAAATCAACCATAAGTTGAAAAAAATACATAAAACCCTTTCCAAGGAACTAAGAGGAAAAACAAAGAAAACAATTGAACACTTACCCAAGTTAACAAGAGAAGGAGGGAACAAACCCTAAAACGTCTTCTCTTAAAGTGATGTACTAACCCTTCAATGGATTGATCTTGAAAGCTATTAGAAGTCTTGAACTTGTTGATGATTGCAGCTATGTGAGACATTCTCTAGATTACAAACCTGCGAGATGTGCATCATTGCAGCTATGTGGGACTTTCTCCAGCTTACAAACCTAAGAGAAATCCCCTAAGAAGGGTGCATGGTTCCTATATGAGATAGAGATGGAACATAGGGATGACCTTCTCCATTCAGAGAGTTGATAATGACTCCAAATTATTATCATTTTGGAAAGACGATCTGTTGAGTTGGATGTGCCTGCTGTTGGGCTCTAAATATGTCCTAAAAACAACCTCTATGCATCAGCCAAAGGTAGGAATTGGCACAAGAATTTTACTTGTTTCTTACGTAGGTTCTTACCTTCTTTTTTCAATACCCAGCCTCTAGAGATGGAACACTTATAAAGGAACAACAATTGTAAAGGGAACAACAGTTGTTCTATTCAAATGAACAACAATGATACTCAAAGGAACAACAGTCGTGTGAAGGGAATAACAATTGTTTTGTTCAAATGAACAACAATTACACTCAAAGAAACAATAGTCGTGCGAAGGGAATGACAGTTGTTCTGTTCAAATGAACAACAACTACACTCAAAGGAACAACAATATTTACATTGGGATGAACTAATGTTGAATTAATTGCATTGTAGTATTTTCCCAACTATTTAATTTGTCAACATGAGGAAGTTTTTTATTTCATAGTTACCGTGCACAATATATGCAAGCAACAAATTCCAACTAACACTATTATTTATTTAATAAAATAAAAAACATAACTTAAAATCAATCAAATCTGCTCTTGCTTGAAAATACACTCAGCTGAAATAAAATCACTACCACACTCTTACATAAATTAAAGGAGTATTAACAAAATGGAGTAACAACAATATGAATTGAATCTTATTGTAACAACAATCTAATAAACAACACACACCTGTAAGCAATGATCAACTAATCATAAACCAAGATAAATTAAGACAATGAAAAGAAAAATACAAGTAAATGAATAAGACCAACACATACCAGATTGAGGGGGCCCTGCCTCACCTAGCATGCATGGCCAAAAGACTTACAAGATTAAGAGAAAGTTGCACATAATTGCAGATCCATCAGCTCCTTTGTATTATTGAAGAAAACTCAGAAATTACATAAGTTCAGCTCTTTCTTACAAATAAATTTTATATAATCTCATGACTGCCTCTGTCCTAATTGAAGAGGTCTTATTTATACAAATCAAATCCCCAAATCTGTGGGTTGTTCAAACAAATTGCTAAGTTTAAAGAACTGTCCGCAACTATAAATATGGAAAAATACTCTTTTAAAGAACCACTAATTTCTCTCAAACCATAGCTCCAATTGGAAAATGACCTGCACTAAACTCAATTGGGCCCATTTTGAACAAAACCCATGTCTCTAATTTTCTAGATTTATCTGCATATGTTCACAATATTCCACGCACATTTGTCTCTCCTTATCTGCCACGTTTTTCACTGAAAACGGTTAACCATGAGATGGAACTCACATGTGCCATTTGGAGGTTGGAACCTTGACTTATGCAACTATTGCTACATAAAATCACTTGTCAAACCATCATCACAAAAATCATGCATAATAGTTTTTAATTCATTAAAAATGAAGGAAGAATAATCATTATTAACCACTAAAGCATAACAGGAATAATATGTCATTTTATGAGCAGTTGTAGCAAATGTATGGAAAATGGAATGATAAATGAACAATAATAGGATGAAGAAGGGATGGAATGGATGTATATATATGATGAAAATATGGATAAATATGTGACCCAACATCTGGCCCACACTGAAAATGTTGCATGTCCTCATGCAACTCAATACATTGCATTAACCAAGTTGTTAAGGACTCATTTGAATGTAGTTGATATAATGGATTTTCATGCAAAGCACAAATTATATGAAGAAGATATTTTGATAGTTTTATATGTCACAATTTAATGCACATTATTGCCCAAAATCATAACAATCCAATACACAAATCCCAAGATATCATGTTGTTGAAACTCCTTGTAATTGAAACTCTTCTGAAACAGTTCTGACAACACCATATTTTTTACAAAGTACAAAGTGGGTTTTGTAGGAATATTAATCCCATGCTTCATCATACCAAAAATCATGACAACCCAGTTCATCATTTAGAAGATATGCCCAAATCAATTTCTGCACTTTTTTGTAGAAAAATAACATGTATGAGAAAAATAAATATGAATGGAAAATGAGAGAACAAACCATCATGCATAGTAACCCCTCTTCTTCCAGACACTGATTCTATAGCATGTCCTCATGCTGCATTATGAAATCAAACTTAAACACAATCTCAAAAGAGATCCTCTGCAAAAAACAAATGCATAAGAAGACAATCATCTCTGAGTACCCCGTTGCTTATGTATACAACACGATCACCATCAAATTCCCTCAATAGGTTTTTCTTGTACTTCAAGGCAACATTTTTAATGGGAAAACAATCTGCAAACCTTGAATCTGGTCATGAACTTGCTGCAAAATGATTAGTACAAGATTATCTTTTATTGTTGGTTGTAAATACCTTATCAATGCTTAAATACCAATCCTCCAATCTTGGAAATCCATCAAATGTTATCTCAGAATGTGATTGAGCTGGCCATGTCATGATTTTACCATCAAATGCTTAACCATATGTATTTGAAAATCCACATATGATATGATATACCCTCCAATAATCTTAGTTTCACTTATGGGGATTGCTGCCCTGTAATCATGAGATTCCAGATCTCAAAACAACTTGCTTTGTTTGTAGGTTACCTCACAGGTTTTCATCATTGATAACAAAACTTTTTTTCCATGAAAATTCATAACATTAAGACTGTAAGGATCAAATTTTTTACCATCATTATGAAGTGCTCAGAATTTGTGAATCAATACATGCATCAGTGTAGCATGAACCAAGAAAATGAACCACATACCTCTGTATTTCTACCCATTTGTTTAAAAGAAAATGGCTTCTACAATAGTTTCTTTTATTGTAGGTTCTTTTGGACAATCAACTTCCTTCTTCAAATAGATTCTTGGGCATGCATAGTAGCTGGTCCATTCTTCATGTAATGAAGATAACTCATAAAAAAATGTAGCCAACCAATGACAAAATATGGAAATTCCAATAAGTTTTCCCAACACCCAGGTAAATTTGTTGTCACATGCACCAATGGTGACCCAATTTTCTGCCATAGATTTCATTCTAGACTGTAGTAGCATGCTAAAATCTGAGTACAAAATGGAGATCTAAATTTTCCTTGGATATACCTTCACTTTCTAAGATTTCAACAATAAAATTATGATGCTGGGAATAGATGGTTGAATATGAAACCATGGGCGAAAACTAATGATTGGTGTTGCATGCCAAATATAATGACTCAAAGTGATTTTTTCCCTTGTTGTATGGAAGCATAGGCTTCTTCTGTTGCTTGAAATAACTATGGGAAAGGTGCCTCTGAAGCAAGCCACTACAGAAATTTATTTTTAAATTTTGGGTGGAGACATTGTTTCAATTGCCTTTTAGTAACAACTTCCTTCCATTAGCATTTGTGTAGACAACTACACATGTGTTTTCATAATGGGAACAGAGGTTGCAACAAAATCATCATACTACCACCCAAGAGAACCATTATCATACTTCCATGGTAAATCTTATGAGCACATAACCCTCTTTTAAACAATGATGTATATTGGCAAGAGAGAAAAAACAAACACAATGTTCATATGGGATGGCTAGGCATTAATGAAAGGGTTAGCATCGTAATCATTCTCGAGACATCCATTAACTTCGTAGCCTGTCAAATCTTTATAACATGTATGATTCAAATCCATATAACACATATATTGTATCCTTTCATGGATCCATAAACAACTTTTTGAAGATGTGCAATATGTAGGAGAACCATGAGTCAAAAGGATGGAAAATATAATTGGAAACCCATGAGATGAATGAATACATCATGGAAATGAACCAAATAAACCATACCTCTGACTTTTAACATGCTTGTATGAAAATGGACATCGTGATCTTCTTCCTTTCTCTATTTTGGTTCTTATGTGGCAGCAACAAATCAATTACTCATGCTTGGATGTTAGGATATGTAGGGAAGGACTTGAGTTGGGTGTTGGGAGTGCATGAGGTGAAGGTTGATATGGTAATGGATGGATAAGAGAGGTAATATATGAGTTATGATATGAAAATGGAGAATAGAAATACATAGTGGTTCTTCATGACATTTTCCTAAATATTTAATAAATCAAAAGCTCATGCTATTTTACCTCAAGTTTTACCTCCATGAAAGATTTTATTGGCATGGATGGACTGATGTCTGTTGAAGCTGGTGTAAGCCAAATTGATGCCGAAACAGATGTATATGAGAGTTGAAATAGAATTAGGCTTAATCTGATTTGAAATGATGTTGTGTTGGCTGCATGTAAGACTACTACTACTGAAACAAATGACGATGACAAATTATGATACAAAAACAAAAATATCCTTCTCTTATTTTGAAAATCAAATGCTGAAATGAAAATGGAAAGTGACTACAGAACTACTGAATCAAATGATGCTGCAAGTCATTATTGAAAACATTAGATCACATAATCTTCAATTGCTACAAAACTAAGGTACAATTCTTACCATGCGAATGAATGTGTTGAAGTCGAGCATGGAAATAAATCGTTGGATTACCAGCCATTACTGTATGTCATTAACCAACGTGAAGAAACTCATCTTTGATGACAGTGAGCTCTAAAGTACCTTAGTGAATCTTGATAGGTACGAATGGATTTGTTGGAGTTGAGTGACCTGCAAGATTTTTCAATCAAGAGGCAATGATGAATCCCCATGATTAACAACAATGAGATCTATCATTGATGTATGCAGATCTCATGGCACTATGAAACTCTAACCTCAATCTCAGATGATGTGTTGGATTTGATGGGATGAGATTTGTTAGAAGGAGGGCCTTAAGGAATCCCACATCATCCAACACGAGCATAGACAAAAGGATTTGAAGAACTGAAGATGAAATATTTTCATTAGCAAGATGTAAGGGAGCTGAGTGAATTTATTCATGGGTTAGCAGTGATTGGAGTGGAAAGTATGGAAGTGATGAAATGGAGCAGAAGGTAATGGAATGGATGGAATGGTAGAGGGGAAAAAAATGTATAGGCATATCACGGTATTAGTGAATGAGCATGATGAACATAATGTCTTCTTAGAAGGATTCTTGGCATGGGTAATGTAGCAATGGAACTTGAATTCTGAAACATTGGTCTTTGTATGGTTTTCACATCAATATATCCATTTGTTATGTGCTCAATCCATTTGAAAATTTGAGAAAAAGTCTTCAAGAATCACTCATGCATGTATTAACCTTCTTCGATTTTCCAAGGACCTGCAAAACATAAGCATTTACCTGCAATAAAACATGAGATCATGGAGAAGAGAGGTGTGCGGGCTCTCTTCATCCAAACATACACAAAAAAAACAACAACATGTAGTTACTTAAAAAACAAATCCAAAGAAAATAAATGAAACAAAATTCATTTTATACATGTTTAGGAGTGTTGGCCAACATATACTACCCAACAGTATTTCAATCATAACTTCTTTGTTTCTCGTCCGATTTGAGTGATTCCAAAGCCAAATAAAATTACATTCATAGGTCTATGTCCATTAGAAACAGGTTTTGAAAATTCCATGTGATGATATGCAAAATATGCTTAGTAACACCCTGCATGACGAGGTGTTTTTCGAATTTCGGGCTAGACCAATAGTCACGGTTTTAGGCATAACTTTTTCATTTGATGAAGGATTGATGATATTTCAATTGGAGATGAAATTATATTCTTGTAGGTATCTCCAATAGAAATAGGTTTTAATGACAAAATAAATTGATGAGTCAAAGTTACCAATGAATAGTTGAGAAGACAGATTTTTCAAAGTGCAGATTTATGACAAGCAATCAATGTTTTGGTCATAACTTCCTCATATGATATCAGAATTGAGTGATTCAAATTGCGTTGTAAACTAGATTCATAGGGGAATATACAAATGAAACAGGTTTTCAATATCTATCTAATAAGGCATCCAAAAATTTACTATCCCAGCTCTGTTCCTAAACTGCCTGCTTGACGTCCCATTAGTATTTTGACCATAACTTTTTAGTTTGATGCCCAATATCAAAAATTAAAATTGGTTTGGAAACTAGATTCAAAGGGATACTTGGGATGTAAACAGGTTTTGAAAATAAATCCATTTGGTCTCCCAAAAATGGATTGTCCCAATTGTGTTTTAGTAAAAGGTTCAAGCCAAAATTCCACAAAAATCCAATAAATGAAATATGGCTCTCAAAAAGTGACCGGAATAGCCATGAATGTTTTTAAAAATATAAATTTCAATGGAATACATGCCCATACAAAAAATTTCAAGGATTGAGTACCTAGATTGACTTACACAGTGTATTGTAGCAACTGCTAAAACTTAAAAAAAATGATGATTTTTGAAAGAAAGTCCATGAGATCAAGGCTACAAGCGATCGATTGATGATCTCTTGAAGGTGACTCATTTTTATTTCTAAACTAGGCTAGTAATTCTTAGAACTAAACCAATCAATTCCATTAATCATTTATTGAGCATTCATTCATTACCCTACCCTACTTTACTTGAAAAATGAATTAACTCAGGTATAAGAATACTTCCAATGAAGCCACTTACGTAACAAAGTCTCAAATATGCTCATACCCACAACTGCAAAATATAACTTTATGAATACCATGATATGAAAGACCAACTTCCTTTGAAGTGATGGTGCCAAGAATTGTTGAAGTATAGCATGAAGCTGCAGATTGGTGATAGATTGAAAGCAAGATTCAATATAATCCTTGTTCTCTTGATTTCCTATAGCTATTACATCATGAATCTCTTTAGAAAACTGATCTTCCTGAATGCAGAAGAGATTCATATCCAGTGACCATGATGTAGAAGATGCTTCACTTTTCGGTTCCAATGTCTATTTTTCATCAGATTTGTTGATCTTGTCAGCTTGCTAATGATGATAAGAAACTTCATTTTCAAGTCTTGGACTTACAACCTGCCCAGGCCTCATATGGATTTTTTGCAATGGTGTAGGTGAGGCAAGATAAGTGTCAAATGTAAGAAAGTTGTGTAGGTCAGCACTGTAAGTATACTGCACTACTTTATTATGGTTAGGGTGCGAGATGGGTTGAACAAGAAGTTGTGTAGGGCATGGAGGAGATTGATGAAAATTTAAGTATGGAAAGTATAGTTGATTGGTTTGTGTGGATAATCTTAAAGGGAAAATAAGATGTTTTTGAAGAGATTGTGGAAAGTATGGAGGATGGGTCGTTGCTGCAACATGAGGGAAAGTAGCCATGGGATCATAAGATGGGTCATGCCAACCTTGTGGACAAGGTAGGTAGGAGTGAGATTAGGGTTGCCACATTTTCCATGGTGTATGAGTATTCAATGATTGCTTGTGAGAGTAAGGAAATAGAGGGATAGATTTGTAAATCATACATGTAGGCCATGGTTGTTGTGGTGAAATTGTTGAAACTCATCGATCTCTTTCATATATTTCTTTTATCTTGGGTAAGGAGGGGCAGCAATATGTTGAATGACTCAAGTCACATATGCCACAAATTATGAGACTATCCAAACGGAAATCCATTGCAAGATGTTTCTTCTAGCACCGAGAACAAACTGTTTCTTCAGGTTCCTCCCATTTCTTCTTATCCTTCAAAATATCCAATTGTGAATTTAATGAGCTAATGATATCATCTTTAAAATTTTCAATTGAATTACCGATTTCAGCTCCTATAACTCTTGTTTTTGCAGTAGATTTAAAATATTGAGAAGAAGGCTCACTAGAATTCTTACTTTTCTTGAAGTTCCCTCTTGAATACCTTCTACATAACTCATAAATATCATCATATGGTAATTGAAACACATCACATGTTCCCATCAAATTTAAGATTTCTAAATATTCATCATGGATTCCTTTGGGTAGGAGTGTTTTCAAGGTCTCTTTTGCCAATTGTTTTTGTTTGGATCTTCGAAGGTTGTATTGAAAGAACTCCACATATTCCTCCAAACTCTCTTATTCTCCTTGTGTCATTCCAAATATATCGTCATTGACCCTGCAATCATCTTGGTATCTTTGCAAGAATACATATTTCATGTCCTCCCAAGTTTGTATAGAATTCCCACTGAGGCTCTTGAACCATCAGAGGGATGTTCATTTTAGAGTAAGAGGAAAAACATTCAACTTTTGATCATTAGTAAAATAACCCTAACCTCTACAAAGTACTTCGAATTGAAATAAGAATGCATCAGGGTCTTCATTTGCCAAATTGTGAAAATTTGGTAGATTGGATGGGGGAATACTTTTCATTTGTACCACTCCTTCAGGATCTCTGATGGGGAATTCAAAGGTAACAACTTTTGTCTCCTTCTTACCTGTCATCTTTTTGTTGGATTCTTCATGTGATATCTCAAGGCTCCTTCTTCAAATGTTCCTATCAATTTGTGAGTAGGATGGGTGGTGCTTACATCAACACTAAGAGAAATGACAAGATTTAGTATCAAAAACTAAAAACTAAATGCAAAGAAAGAAACAATCAAGAAACCTACATGCCCTGACCCTTCAACTCAGAGTCAAGAACATACAACTAAAAAAATTAATGTCAGTTAGACTTGTATGCCCTTGATAACTTCCCCGACAACGACACCAAAATGTTGGGCTCTAAATATGTCCTAAAAACAACCTCTATGCATCAACCAAAGGTAGGTGCTGGCACAAGCATTTTACTTGTTTCCTACGTAGGTTCTTACCTTTCATTTTCAATACCTAGCCTTCAGAGATGAAACACTTATAAAGGAACAACAATCGTAAAGCGAACGACAATTGTTCTATTCAAATGAACAACAATGATACTCAAAGGAACAACAGTTGTGTGAAGGGAATGATAGTTGTTCCTTTCAAATGAACAACAATTACACTCAAAGGAACAATAGTCACATGAAGGGAACGACAGTTGTTTCGTTAAAATGAACAACAACTACACTCAAAGGAACAACAGTCGTTACATTGGGATGAACTAATGTTGAATTAATTGCATTGTAGTATTTTACCAACTATTTAATTTCTCAACCTAAGGAAGTCTTTTATTTCAAAGTTACCGTGCACAATATATGCAAGCAACAAATTCCAACTAACACTATTATCTATTTAATAAAATAAAACACATAACTTAAAATCAATCAAATCCACTCTTGCTTGAAAATATACTCAGCTGAAATAAAATCACTACCACACTCTTACATAAATCAAAGGAGTATTAACAAAATGGAGTAACAACAACATGAATTGAATCTTACTATAACAACAATCTAGTAAACAACACACAACTGTAAGCAATGATCAACTAATCATAAACCAAGACAAATTAAGACAATGAAAAGAAAAATACAAGTAAATGAATAAGACCAACACATACCAGATTGAGGGGGCCCTGGCTCACCTAGCATGCATGGCCAAAAGACTTACAAGATTAAGAGAAAGTTGCACATAATTGCAGATCCATCAGCTCCTTTGTATTATTGAAGAAAACTCAGAAATTACATAAGTTCAACTCTATCTTACAAATAAATTGTATATAATCTCATGACTGTCTCTCTCCTGATTGAAGAGGTATTATTTATACAAATCAAATCCCCAAATCCCTAGGTTGCTCAAACAAATTGCTAAGTTTAATGAACTGGCCGCAACTGCAAATCTGGAAAAATACCCTTTTAAAGAACCAGCGATTTCTCTCAAACCGTACCTCCAATTGGAAAACGACTGGCGTTGAACTCAATTTGGCCCATTCAGAACAAAACCCATGTCTCGAAAATTCTAGATTCATATGCATATGTTCAAAATATTCCACGTAAATTCTTCTCTCCTTATCTTCCACATTTTTCACTGAAAACAGTTAACCACGAGTTGGAACTCACATGTGCCATTTGGAGGTTGGAACCTTGACTGTTGCAACTATTGCTACAATAAATCACTCGTCAAACCATCATCAGAAAAATCATGGATAATAGTTCTTAATTCATTAAAAATGAAGGAAGAATAATCATTATTAACCACTAAAGCATAACATGAATAATATGTCATTTTATGAGCAGTTGTAGAAAATGTATGGAAAATGGAATGATAAATGAATGATAATAAGATGAAGAAGGGATGAAATAGATGTCTATAGATGATGAAAATATGGACAAATATGTGACCCAACACCTGTGGCTGAGCATAAGGTGAACATGTGAAACCCCAAAGTGCTGGGTGCATCATCATGAGAACATAAATCAAGATGATGTATTAGCCTCCTCTGAGAAACAAAGTTGATGAGAAATGTTGGATGACTCTCCTGTTTGATGCAGTGGAAAAGAAGATATGTTGAGTGGACGAGCACAAGTGAATGTGTGAATATCTTGTTCTTATGTGTAATGCAGTGAGCCAAAGATATGTACATCCCTATGGATGTGCCCCTAGTGGATGAGAACTAGTGGGTGTATCAGATCCCTTGATATATTGTTCAAGATCTAGACATGCATGTAACAATTATTGTAATGTAAAGGGTACAGGTCGACCCCACCTTAATGTGATTAGTAACAAATGTAAAATACAATTAATCTGGTTAATATTAATTATAATGTGACTTAGAGAGGTTGGCCCTGTTGTGCCAATAGAAACTTATGTTGATAGGACAAGTCTAATATAAGTAAAGGAATATTCCCCATTGTGGAATCATATCCTTCACACAAGTTTGGAAATTTCAGCATGTACATCTTCTTGGGAAAAAGTGTGCACCTCTCTTGGGCACTAGTATTCTAGGGTTTGAGCACCCTCTTGTGTGCTAAGTCTTGTTGGTGGTGAAGGTATTTCTCTTGAAGAATATAACAAAGGATTTGGTGGGTTTTCTTCCCTTGTTGAGAAGGATTTCATAGGATACTTCGTGTGTTCTTGTGCATGGTGTTTCTTCTTGTGATCTAGGTTGTTGCAACATTCTTGCTTATGGTTAAGACAAATGAAAAATTGAAATGGATTACATGCTTAAACTATCTTGTTGAAAACTAAACATGGAATCAAAGCATAGGTCTTGAATATCCCACTACACAAACACTTTCCAACCATTCTCTCTCACTTCTGCAAAAACCATATGACCCTCCTAGGGTTTCCAAAAATTTCGTACGACCTGCTCTTCTGAGGTTCTTCAACACTCAAAAATTGGATGTTGGGGATAAAGAGAACATAGGAGTGTAAAACCTCCTTCAGTGCACCTCCAACAAGTCTCAAATTTCATTTACGAGCATTTTGATTTTTTGTCCCTAAGGGTTTCTAGGGTTTCGTCAAATTCTGCAGAAAAATTCAAAATTATATTTCTGCAACTTCTTGAAGAAGCTCTTCATATTACCAAGGATATCATATTTTTCAAGGCTTAATTTTGGCAATCATAACCCCAACAAAACCTAAAAGTGTTATCCTAGCCTAGCCCTTAGGTTTTCTAGCCTAGTTGACAAGGGTTTGTGAAGATGAGCAAAATCATGATGGGAAGCAAGCTTGATGATTCAAACAAGCTCAGTTCCAGGAAGACAAGACCTCAAAGAAATGAAGACATCAACATCTCAGCACTCTAAGGTATGTTTCCTATCAATGCAAATACTTGGCTAATCGACCGTGGTGCCTCGAGGCACATGATCAGTCTTAGAAATCATTTAACATATTTCGTTGAGAAAGAGACACATCTACATGTTGTTCTTGGAGATGATTCCAGATACAATGTGAGAGGAGTTGGAACTTGTACCTTCCAACTAGATTCAGATATGAATCTTAAAATAGAATAAGTACTATATGTACTCGAAATGAAGAGAAACCTTGTCTCTTTTTCGACCTTGAAAGACAAAGCCTAAAAAATTATTTTCTCAAAAGGAAGAGTTCTTGCATGGAAAAAAGACTCTCATATAAGCTCTTCCAAAGTAATTGGTGTCCGAGAAAATAACTTGTACAAATTGTCCATCAAACCAGTTCAAGCCTTATTACATGACACTATCATATTGAGTGAGTTATGGCATAGAAGACTTGCTCACATTCCTTATAGATCTCTTCCAGATCTAGGGAAAATGGTAATAGGTCTACCAGAGATATAGATTTAGCATAAAGGTGTTTGCAAAGGATCCTTTCCTAGCAGTCACAATAGATCCAAGGAAATCATGGACTTGATACATTCATATGTATGTGGGCCAATGACTATTGCATCCCTAAATGGGTACTTATACTATTTACTCTTGATAAATTATCACTCTAGGAAAACTTGGATTTACTTTCTGAAGAATAAGGATGGAGTCCTTGCTAAGTTTCAAGAATTCAAAGATTAGATTGAAAAACAGAATGAAAGAAAAAACAAAATATTAAGATCAGATAATGGAGGAGAATACATCTCAAAAGAATTCAAGAGTTTTTGTATTGAAGCAGGAATCAAGAGGGATTTCATAGTTTGTTATAACCCTCAACAAAATGGGGTTGCTGAAAGGAAAAACAGAACTATCATTGAGGCAACTAAAGAAATGATACACAATCAAAGTATACCTATGAATCTATGCACAGAAGAATGTATGACAACAATATATGTTCAAAACTGAAGTCCTCATTAGATCCTAAAGAACATTACTCCAAAAGAAGAATTCACCAAAGTGAAGCCTAAGTTGTACACTTCAGAATATTTGGATGTCCAATATATCTTCATGTACCCAAAGAAAAGAGATCCAAACTAGAACCTTCGGGAAGAAAGGGTACATTTGTAGCATACATTGAATCCTCAAAAGCATATCGAATCTACATTCCAGGTCAGAGACAAATTGAAGTAAGAAGAGATGTTACTTTTGAAGAAGAATTAGCCTTCTAGAAATCTAGAGAAGCTCAGATGGAAATTTATAGTGAAACAATACCTTCTCCCCCTTCAGCATTTTAGAGAAAGACAAATATTATTCCAGATGAACCAATAGCTCCAGTTGATCTTGTTTCTCTAGCATATGAAGTTTATCCAAGCAACATACCCAGAGACATCATAGTTGGACATAAAAGTTCTGCTTGGGCCTGACAAACTCTACAAGAAGTAGAAGGGAATAAAGAACCACAAGGAAAAACTAGAGAAAGCAAGAAACCAAAGAGATTCTCAAGCTACCTTTCAGCCATGACCCACATTATTGATTCATATCCAACTTGTCATGGAGAAGCCTCAGGTGAACAAGTATGGAAAGATTCCATGACTGAATATTATCAATCTATATTAAAAAATGATGTATGGGATGTTGTTCCAAGACCAGAAGGAAAGTCTGTAGTGACTTCCAAATGTATTTACAAAATCAAGTATGTTGTTGATGGAAGCATTGAAAAATACAAAGAAATATTTGTGGCCAGATGGTTTTCACAAATACAAGGAGTTGACTATGACGAGAATTTTTCACTAGTAGCCAGATATACCTTTATCCAATCTATCATTTCACTAGTTGCTTCCATGGGTTGGAAGCTACATCAGATGGATGTAAAGAAAACTTTTCTCAATGGTGAAATTGAGGAAGAATTTTATATTGAGTAGCCAGAAGGTTTCATTGTACATAATGAAAAATCTCATGTATGAAGGTTAAATAAATCCCTATATGGTCTAAATCAAGAACCACGTGCTTGGTATGAGAAAATGGATGGATTTATAATGAGTTTGGGATTCAAAAAAAGTACTACTGATCCAAACTTGTATTATCACATTGATGACAATGAGTGTCTAATTTTGGTCTTATATGTGGATGATCTTCTCCTCACCAGTCCAGAGAGATTCATTGTTGAATGCAAACAAGCATTGACTGCTAAATTTGAAATGAGGGATTTAGGATTGATGCATTATTTCTTGGGACTAGAAGTATGGCAGAGAAAAGATGAGATTTTCCTAAGTTAAGGAAAATATACTATGGAGATACTGAAAAAGTTGAGCATGACAGAATGCAAATCCATGCCTACTCCAATGGTAATGGATTTAAAGAAAATGAGTGATACTGATTCAGGAGATGTAGATCCACACTTATATCGATAGTTGATTGGATCTATGATGTATCTAGTTAACACCAAACCAAACATTTTCTATGTAGTAAATGTGCTTAGCCATTTTATGAGCCAACCGAAACATACACATTGGATAGCTGCAAAACATGTATTGAGATACTTACAAGGCACAATTGGTTATGTCCTGAGATATTAATCCAATGTGGACTTGAGCCTATAAGGATATGCCAATGCAGATTGGGCAGGAAGTGCAGTAGACAGAAAGAGAACCTCCCATTGTTGCTTCACCTTAGGATTGGTCATGGTTTCCTAGTGTAGCAGAAAAAAAAGATATGTGGCTTTAAGCACAACCGAGGTAGAGTACATTGCAATGAGTGTGTCAGTTCGTGAAGCAGTATGGCTTTGAAAAATTCTGACTGACTGATTCGATCATGAGATGGATCCTACTACTATTCATTGTGATAACCAGAGTTCTATAAAGCTCTTCGAGAACCCAGTGTTTCATGACAAATCGAAACACATTGAAATCAAGTATCACTATATCAGAGACATGGTGCATAGGAAGACAGTTCATGTGAAATATCTTTCTATTCATGAACAAATTGAAGATATATTCACCAAACCACTTTCCAACACCAAGTTCGAGTATTTCCGTGAGAGACTTGGCATGGTGGAAAGTGCCTGCCTAGCTGAGAGAGAGTGTTGATGATTGCAGCTATGTGAGACATTCTCTAGCTTAAAAACTATGAGATGTGGATCATTGCAGCTATATGAGACTTTCTCCAGCTTACAAACCTGAGATAAATACCATAATAAGGGTACACGGTTCCTATCTAAGACAGATATGGAACGTAGAGATGACATCCTCCATTTAGAGAGTTGAGAAGAACTCCAGATGATTATCCTGTGGGAAAGGTGATCTATTGAGTTGGAAGTGCATGTGGCTGAGAACAAGGTGAACGTGTGAAAACCCAAAGTATTGGATGCATCAACATGAGAACATTAATGAAGATGATGTATTAGCCTCCTTTGAGCAACAGAGTTGACAAGGAACTTTGAATGACTCTCCTGTGTGATGCAGTGGAAAAGAAGATCTGTTGAGTGGGTGTGCCTATGGACGAGCACATGTGAACGTGTGAATATCTAGTTCTTCAGTGTAATGTAGTGAGAAAGAGATACGTACATCCCTATGGATGTGCCCCTAGTGGATGAGAACTAGTGGGTGTATCAGATCCTTTGACATATTGTTCAAGAGTCAGACATGCATGTAACCCTAATTGTAATGTAAAGGGTATAGGTCAGCCCCACCTTAATGTGATTAGTAATAAATGTAAAAGATAATTAATCTGGTTAATACTAATTATAATGTGACTTAGAGAGGTTGGCCCTGTTGTGCCAATAGACACTTATGTTTATAGGATAAGTCTAATATAAGTAAAGGAAGATTCCCCATTATGGAATCATATCCTTCACACAAGTTTGGAAATTTCAGCAAGTACATCTTCTTGGGAAAAAGTGCACACCTCTCTTGGGCACTAGTCTTCTAGGGTTTGAGAACCCTCTTGTATGCTAAGTCTTATTGGTGGTGAAGGTGTTTCTATTGAACAATATAGCAAAGGATTTGGCTAGGTTTTCTTCCCTTGTTGAGAAGGGTTTCCCAGGATACTTCTTGTGTTCTTGTGCATGGTGTTTCTTCTTGTGATCTTGGTTTTTGTAACATTCTTGATTATGGTTAAGACAAATACAAAATTGAAATGAACTACATGCTTAACCTAGCTTATTGAAAAATAAATAGAGCTATCACAACAAATCTTTGATGCACTATGAATAAACCAGGAAAGAGAGGGCTCCAAGAATTAATACCAAAAACTCCAATAAGTAGATCTTCAACAAATTGGATTTTCAAATTTGGAATGAGAGGAGAGCCTTTATTTAAACATGGGGCTGCTACAAACTTCTCACTCTTTATTATTTTATAATCTCCCTAAATTTATCCTAGGAGATCTACAAAAGTGACTTGTCATCTGCATAATGAAGGAGATTGTGTCAAGAGACAAGTTAAACATGCCACTTGTACATAAAACCTAGAAGAAAGTATGACTTGGTGTAGGAGCTCAATGTTTCCTCAAAAAATCATATTCCAAACCTCAAATCATGGTGTAGAAACCTCCCAAGAAAATAATAAGCCAATGCCTATCCTTCAAATGTGGAACAACCACACGGAATGGGTGAAAAGAGCCTCAAAAGGTGGATGAATCCTCTAATTATGCTCATAAATACTAAAAATATGCCTCCAAGGCATGAACATGTCCATATATCAAGAAAATATGTCTCTGCAAAACATATAAAGTGACCTTCCAAGTAAAATATGGGTCATAAAATCCCCAACGACTATTGTGACATCTACATGAGTGAGGTCAACCATAAAAACAAGTAATAAATAGCTCAAAAAGTTGTGAATGAGGAGAGTGTTTTGGAATCTGTGACATTGCATGCAATGAAGTGAACCATGCAAGTGTAAATATCCCAAAAGTGCCTTGGCTGATGTGACTGATTCCTTGGGATATGTGTATTTCCTTGATATATGTGAAGCTACCTCGATAAATGTGAAACTGAGTGAGCCATATGCAGAATAATATCTAAGACTAGATGGTCAAAGCATAACAAATACATAAAATGAGGGTCCATGCTTAGGCATAATATAAGTGTTCTATAAATATGCATGACATGTACACCATTAACAACACTTTTACTTTCCATAAAAAGAAGTGAGAAAAACTATAACCTCCCCTAGATAATGTATCCTCGTAGATCCATCCCAAGACCCTCACATACCTACCTAGGTTATAAATGAATCACATAATGGGAAGTCACTACCACCAAGGGATAGTTAGCTAGAGCCATAAGAGCAAGGCATATCTAGAAATAGAAAGTGGGCATCAAGTGCTAGAGGGGGCCATCAACTATTTTAACAACTACAACTTCTTTAAGAGCATGACCATGATTAAAAATGGGTCATTAAAGACATCTAAACATTATCCATGACCCAATTTATCATGGATGAAGTACTTATTCATTGTCAATTTTTTTTGTTGATGGCATGAAAAACACCCTAGGGTTTCACTCAAAGGTAGTGAACCTAGAGAATTCCAAAGAACCTAAAATATTAATGACCAAACATCTATAAACACAACATCTATCCCATCTATCCCATAAAAACAAATGTTGTCACTATGATGAATCTCTTGCAAATCATGGATGTTTTTAACATTATGGTTGTAATTAAATCTAAGTATTAATTTTGAATCTCTTGTAACTTATGGGTGTTTTTAACATTATGATTATAATTAAATGTAAGTATTAATTTAATATATGTATCATAACGCATGGTATTAATAAAGGTGATATCACTATACTTCATGTGTAATGAACCTCAAATTTGGCATATTTTTTTTTTCTAAGGCATTAATTTTCCATTTTTACTTATAAGACTTTGTAACAAAGAGGTAGTGGTGTTCATTATGATTATAGATTTACGTATTTCCCATCATATGAGATCAATATTACAAGAGACTAACTTAGAACGTGATACAAGGGCCTCTCCAAAAATTTCCTAGTTCCTTCTTAACACATGAATTGTACCTAAAGATATAAACTACATAACACTTATACCCAAACAATATAATGTACAAGGCCTAGTAAAATAAGTCGATAACATCCTAGGTCGTTAAAAGGATTCTCTTTGTGAATTCCTTATGATTACAATTCTTTTAAACACTAATCTTACCACATTTTTGGTAAGGAACTCTCGTGCAAAAACTCTATCGAACTGAGTCTTAACTGCACTTACCATAACTACAATAGACATCATCGGTAGTCTAACTGAAACGATGACAGTTAACCCTAACTAGTCTTGATTAGTCACTTTCTGAAAGGGATGGCCATTAAATTTGTATTAATGGAATTAAGGGCGGAAGATGTGCATGTCAGAGAAGTTAAGGCTTCACTCCTACAATCAATGTAATCCCTATATGTACAGGTTATGATGACCCTCTCAGCTGTTCTTCTCCTAATCTTGTCATGCCAAGTTTTCCTAACACATGGCCCAACGTACTTTGACATTTACTCTGGTAGCTCACCCTTGACTTAGGGTTAGGCGAGCTCCTTCCTCTTCATTGTGACTCTTCGAGAAAGAAAAACATCGGCTATGTGTGTGGTTCTTTTGGTGTGGGAATTATTGTGCTGGAGGTCATTGCTCAACAATCCAGTTGACAAAGCCCATCTCCCTGGTAATTTTTCTGTTAGGCCATCGTATCTTAAATAGAGGCATAGAGATTTGGATTTTTAAATTGGTGATGGTCCTTTTATTATGTAGTTCCTCTCACAGAGTTTGTATACGTTTCTCCCTTAAAACAAATAATGGAAATCCTTCGAGATTGATCTTGTTCTGAAATCATTTTGGATTAATCATGTATTTCTATTTCGGTATACTGAGGGTTTCAACACTCCGTCTCCTCACTCTCAAAGTTCAGAGACTTGTCAATTTAGTCTCCTAGTAATTTAGTTTAGGGTTTCGATATGCCCAAAATTCATACTAGCTCACGCTCCTACCCACTAGTTATTAAATGAGACCAGGGTTGGATGTGTATGAGTTGTTATGTTAAAAAGGTTTTTGTACCTTGTGCGTGACACCTCCTTTGCTTCTTAATCTATCCTTTGCGAAGGGTGAGTCCACCCATCGAAATTATACCCAGACCTTTAATTGGTCTTGTTCAAGGTGTTGATTAAGGTTGGTTGTCATTGATGTCAACCCTTGAAGAAAGCCCCGTAGCACAAAGGTTTGGGTAATGGAACCAATATTGTTTGATGTAAATATGACTCATTATTGTTTTTTCATCTTTGATAAGAAGTAAATATGAATGAACTCCAAAGTGGTCCCCTTATGGTGAAAGCCCTCATAGGAAGACGCTTTGTGCAGTAAGAGAACCCATGCTTAATTGTGGAATAATGAGATGAAGGAAAATAAATTTGTCAGGGAAAATATCCTAGATGGATAGTGCTTGTCATGTCATTTCCGGTGGTATGTGGAACGCCACATAATTCCTCATGGTTAGAGAGTTATGGCCATGAAAAGTTGGAGACCCCAGGTTTGGGTAATGGACACAAGTTTGTTTGATGGGTAACGGTATGGTTTCTGATATATTTTTAGATAATACTATTCTATATGGATAGTAAATGTTATTCCATTTCTGGTGGTATGTAGAACATCACATAACTCCTCACGGTTTGAGAGTTATGGCCTTACAAAGTTGGAGGACCCTCATATGTCATCTAGAAGCCCCAAAAGGTTAAAGTAGTCAAAGTGGTTTAAGAGATTTTAAAAGGTAAATAATAAAGTGAAGTGATGAGTGTATTATAATTCAAAGTGAATACAAAATAAATTATTTCAAGAATAAATTTAATGGAGAAATTAAAAGTGGACCCAACCCTAAAATAAGGAAAGTGGGCCAAGTGACCTAGAAGATGTTTTTTAAGGAAGCTAATTGGAGAATATAAATAAGAGGCAAGGCTCTCTCATTTGAATCACACGTGAGAATATTGAATATCTATATGTGTCTGAGGTAACCAAGGATATCTAAACCAGAATTCTGAGTGAAGGTGAAGAAAAGAAGGTCAAAATGCAAGGAAGGATAAATTCTTTTGATGGTGCTTTCTAAGGTATGTTATTTACAGGTCATCTCACCATTTTCACTGAAAATACAATTCTATAATGATTCAGACTATGAAATTCTATGAAAGAGAGAAAACATATCCAAGTATCTGTGGAAAAAAAATTAGCTTGTGGGCCGTTGCATTTTGGGAGTTACACTCCGTGGAAAATAGGGTTTGTGGCTAGTCCTGAAACTAGTCAAAATCAGGTGTTTCGGGTGAAAACGTCATAACTTCTTCATAACAGATCTAAATTCATTGAGACCAAATGTGTTGGTTATGGTACAGTCTATAGTATTATTTGTAACAACTTTAGATCATTTAATCAAATATTTTGTGTGGGCACACTCTACAAGGTCACTCTCTAGAATAAGACAAAATTCAGTAAGGTATGCAATTTTTGCTATAATTCCTTTTCTGAGAGGTTCCAAGTAGTGAAACTTGGAGAAATTGCATTAAACACACTGAAGAACATTTTTTATTAGTTTTAGATCTTTATACATTACAAGTTCAAAGTTATGATTACTTCAAGTTTGGGTTTTTGTTCCTGAGTTTATGTTTTAAGGCTATAAAACATATCGTCAAGGCATCCGAAAAAAGGTTTTTATAAGAAGGTTTTGAAATAAAGAAACAAAGAAAGACTAGATCAGATTCAGTTTCTCAACTATCTCTATCTTTCTTCCTGTTTCTCTTGGATGCTAATGTCACATTCAATGGCAGCCCATGACCTTTCTAACTCAGCCCTATTGGTCGTTGTTTGTAGAATAGTTAAATAAGTGTAGGTCAATGCTGGTTTGATCCTGAAGACCAGGTTCTACAGTAGGTTGTCTGCCACTAGGGACTGTCATGGGTGATAGGATTTTAAAGGTTGGTAAATATGTTTTTTATCAATTGGTTACTTCAGATTTTCAGAGACGATATTAATAAAAATAACTTTGAAATCTAAAATAGTAATGTAAAAACACATTCTAGGTTGTTTCCTGGTTTTGTAACAATTTTTTAATTGTAAAAAATGAAACACAATATAGAGAAATATAAGGCTTTTATCAAGAAAGAATATTATATTTCAATTCACAATGATGAAAGAAAAACAAGCTTTCTAACATAGTTGAATATTAAGGAAAAGAAGGTTTTACAGGTCTTAAAATTACTAAAGTAATTTCAGAGGAAAAACTGTAATACATTCAACATCCAAACCAATCTGAAATGATAAAAAACAATGAATATAAATTCAAATTGATTTACTCATTAGACACACACATTAAAGGAAATTTAACAAAGCACAATAAACAGGGAAAGAAACATAGTCACAAAATTGCAGGATCCAGAATCTTGTTTGCGGATTATATTCCGATGAACTTCAAAGTTGATCTTACAAAAATTGGTCTTCTCTAAAATTTCTGAAGCCCTATTTCAGCCTTTTGAAACTATATTTATACCTTTCTATCAAAGTTTTTCATTGGTAACTAACCAACCTCCTAATATTATGGTTACATAAACTAATGTCAACTGTTTACAATTTCTTTCAAAATTCTAAAAATAAAAACATTTACAAAGTTTAAAATTTGCGTTGATGAACTTTCTTTATCTGCTTCAACGCATTGAACATATTTTTCCAAAAAATTTACCAAGACCCTAGGAGCCTCAGGTACTTCATTTGCTTCAAAAGAGAAAAATCTTCTCTGTAAGCCTGGCAACTGGCTTTCTATTGTTTTCTCTGTGAATTTAACCTTTTCCAACTTTAAACTTGAAGCTATCATCCACTTATCTATTTCTGCAATGTTGACTGATTTAATATTTGAAATTTCTGCTTTCCTTTCTTCGAGTTCTTCTTTTGACTTCAGCTGATGCCTGACAATATTGACTTCGTCTAATAGCTCAGAAAAAGCATCTGTCCCGATATTTACTGAATCTTTTTCAATAAGATTGAAGATCCTTTGACAATCTTCATTAATTCATTTTGTAATTCATTTATATTCTGCCAATTTTGATTCCCAAACTTTTATCATTATATCTCCTTTTACCTGTTCCGAAATGGGTAATTTCTGGGTTTTACCAATTTCTTCTTTTTGTAAATAAGTTATTACCTTTTGAAAAGAATTCCTTGCTTCTTTAGCTTCTCTTTCTTTCTGAACTACCTTTTCCATAGACCTATTTGACTCATGAAAATAGTTCTGGATGATTTCCAGATTACATAATATTTTATGTTGTTCTTCTTCAATGTTTGCATATATTTCTGATGCTTGAATCCTGAACTGTTCGATTTCAATTACCTGGTTAACAATTGAAATAATCTTATCTTGCAAAAATTTATTTTCATCACCCAGCTTTTGAACCTATTCTTGAGTAAACTGTATCATGTGTTTTGCCTCATCCAAATTTTTATTCAACTTTTGGATTTCTTGCATGTTTTTGAGTCTAGCTTGTTCTAGACCTTTTTGTATTCCCCAGCCAATAATTCTTTCATTTTCTTTTAATCTGTCCTGCAACTGCATTATTTCTTGATCTTTTTGCTCAAGCATAGTTGTTAGATTTCCTACAGAATACATGTTAGCTGATGCTATAACACCCATGGTTCCTGCTAACTCTGTAGCGAATTCTCCTTCATTAAGTTTCTTTCCATCAATGATAATTTTATGTCTTTTGATCGTTCTTTTTCCTACAGGATGAATTTCCCGTTTCAAGACAACTCTTCTTTTTTTACTGAAAAAATAATCAGATGAGGGGATTTCATCCTAGAGATTGGCGCTAAGTCACTTACATATAGAACTCCTTCATGAGGGGTTCCGAAAGTAGACTGTAGTGGAGTCAATGCTGTGATAGGACTGCCAATTTCCTTTGAAGCTATTCGTCCAACATTTTCTGGAATATCATCGAGAACTATTGGACTTGTTTCTATTCCTTTTCCCTTTCCTGTTACTGGTTCTTTGGTCTGAGAACCCTCTGTGTTCTGAAGAGGTATTTTAGGATCTTTCAACTTATCTTTGTCACTTGACTTACCCTGAATATCAGTTTCAAACCCCGGAGGAGTTGTTTCTTGCTCTGGCAATAAAGTTGACATTTCACCTTGTAAAATCTTTGGCAGGTAGCGTCGTCTATGTCTTTGAAAAGATGCAAACCCCACCTATGCGTCAGGTGACAAGGCTTGCACTCTATTTTGCACTTCCTCATAAGACTTAACATTTTTGAAAACATCATCATAAACTGAAATTTCATGTTCGTATGCTTTTAAATTACATTGTATGTAATGCCGACTGATTATTTGGTAAGGGTCATGTTTCCTGTGCTCTATATTTGCTAATTTCACTTCGTCCAACGACTCAGCCTCTGCTTTAGAATGGCCTATGTTTAATAAAATGAATTTTCTGATATACACAGGAAAATATGGCCACGCTTTTTTCTGTTGAGATTTTAATTCTAACCCAATACCACCTTTGACTAACGGATAAGCCACTTCTCTGCATACCAACCTGTCTGGTAAAATTTTTGGGAGTGCGTGAGGCAGAATGGAACAACCATAAACCCTGACATAGGAAACATTTTCCTCACTAAACTAGTCAACAACTGACTTGAGGTTTTCTATGATGGTATTAGAAATGCGAGGAGGTTCGCATCCAAATAATATTTTGTGCAGAGGGATAATTACATAATGACAAACCTCATAAAAAACATTTTTTGCATTTTCTTCCCAGAGAGCTGAGTGGTATTTATGAACAGGCTCTGGACAAGAAGCATTCCAACTCCAATTCATTAATGGGAAAGGAGTCATAAAAAAAATGGCATCCATGATATAAGCTGACATATAAAAAGACACTAGTTGTCCTTTTGACCTAGCTGCTTTGTAATTCACAACTTCTGATGTGAGGTTATCTGACAAAATTTTGTGCCAATTAAAACTGCGTCCCTCTGAAACTTCCTCTAAAAAAGGTGTCCAATCTGCATGAAAGTGACAAGGATTCTTTCTCCCAAAAAGTATACATAACATCATTGCTACATAAACCATATATTCGTTTAAGGAAGCTGTGGCATAAATTCCATGTAAATCAGCCCTAAACTTGTTTTCATCTCTGGCCCATCCTCTAATCATGTCAGGGTATGTTTGGCCCACTTCAATGCATTCTTTTCTTTGAAACTCGGCTAAAAACTCAGAATTAAAAGTGTGTCTATAATTGGGTGAGAGCTTATACATTACTTGAATATGCTCAGGACTGAATGAGCCGATGACAACTCCTTGCTCATTTAGAATGCTTCTGGTCGGGATATCTACTTTTTCTAGTGCCCAATCGATCATATCGGTATATGACACAAGTCTGGGACGTGCAGCAACCTTATAAAGCTCAGTCTCGACAATATATCGGAGGTGATTTTCCGAATTAGTGGCTGCATATTTAAGCTCATCCTCCAGTTTTTCGGAAATTCCAGTCCATGATTTGACAGAGTGTACTCCGGATGAAATAGTATCGGAGATAATATAACCTTCTGGTTGATCTTCATTTTTCTTCGAAGCCTTTTTGGGTGCCATAGCTCTGTGTTTAAATTGAAAACCTGTAACAGAGAGTAATTTAGCTTTGAAATGATAATATAGATGTTTCAAAAGTTTACTTCGAATATATCATAAAAACATTGAGATTTGTACCTCTGTTATGAAGTTAAGGCTCTTAATGCAGAAGATATTTCCAAAGATATGCATTTAATGTTTGTACTTAGGCTTTCTCGGTGTTTTCAAAAATAATAGAAACTTTCTAAATCGGACAATGACGTATTAAAGGACATTCAAAGAAAGATTAACTTTAAGCCTTGTTTGGAAGGATGATTAATTAGCATTGATCTTGAATTAATTTGAAAACCTGTTTTTCGGAGTTTCGACACTTTTGATGTCGAGGAAATATGTCTTCGAAGAACCCCGATTGCTGAAATCGCGATGTATAATTTCAAATTAAAACGTTTTTAGTATCTTAATTAATCAAGATTAAACCTTTTTGGGATTTCATTAATCAGAAAATCGGGGATCGGGATTTCAGGAAATTTGATGACATGAAACATGCTTCTCACAAAACCGCGAATCTCGATATCACGATGTAATTAATTAACTCTTAATCATTCTTAGCGGTGATTATATTAATTCAAAATTTTACTTAAGGATTTAAAGTATCGAGAAATCGGGGATTGGGATTTCGCAATTCAATTTGCATCAAACATTTGTTCACGCAAAACTCCGAATCCCGATTTTCTGATTTAAATTAAAATTCCTTAAATTTTAAATTACTGCCCATTTAAAGGATTGTTTGAAAAAGTGTTGGAAAACTTATGTTCATTTAGATTTTTTTTCCATTCTTTGTCTAAAAATTAACAATAAAAGGCATCGCGAATTTATCGGTGATGAAATTCTTGTTTTAGGAAATTTGAAAAATACAAAGACTCAAAAATACAAATCTTTTATCTTTAAGAATAAAAAATTCAAGGTCTGTTTCAACATAGGCACCAACTGGGGACCTCGTCTCCCTGCGGGACGAGGAGAACATGCAGACTCAGTGCCTTCATTGGCTAAATGGTGTCAAGGGTTTATCTCTGATAAACTAATCAAGGAGCAGGAAAAGAGATTACATAAAGTCTTTGAAAACCTTTTCAAAACTTCTCATTTATTTGAAATTCAATTATAGTCTTCTTCAAAATTCTCCTTCTCGTTCTAAAATTGAGTTAGTATTGAGATGATTAGAACAATCTTTAGAAACTCAACAGATTATTGAACATTTCAGCTTGCATCAATCGAAATAAAATTTATAATTTGAAAACTGGGAAGCTCTATTTTGACTTAAGATGAATATCCGGTTTTTGAAAAATTGATAACTAGAATAGAGTTATAGATAAGTATGACAACCTTACAGATACCTCAGATATTGCTTCACTACCAGCAGGCCTGTTCAGTACCCCAGTGAAGTTATCTGTCCCTTTTTACTGAATTTCCTTTCACCGCTTCGAGTGCTTATTTTATGCTCAGACATTGCTTCACTGCCAGCAGGCCTGTTCAGTACCCCGGTGAAGTTATCTATTTCTTTTATTTTTGGACGAGGTCAATCATTTAAATGAATTTCCTTTCATCATCTGTAGGACTAGATGGGGGCAATCAATTACGAATTTCCTTTCACCATCTGTATTATAGTTAGCTTATGCTTACGAAGCGGGGGCAATCAGTGATACTTAATATATCAGGGGTGGTGATCTGTATGAAAATTTATAATAAAGGTTTGTCAACTTGTTTTGGTTATTCTAGACCAATTTTCTCAACCTTCAAAACCCCTTAGTCTGTAGAGAAAAAGGGAAAAATATTTTCAAGGGATCTTCTTTTGAGCAAGCTTAAAAGTTCAGACAAACTGTTAAGAACCTTAAGATATTCAGAGTTAATCTCAAACCTAACCATTTTAAGTCAGAGAGAAAAATCATGAAAATTGACCTAACTGAATTCAATCATTTGATGATTTTTCAAAGTCTATACAAAATCTTTTCAACTCTGATACAAAGTTCTAAAATATAAAATATAATACTGAGGATATTAAATGAGACTTTTCAACAATCTATAAACCATAATACCTCAGATATAATTTCAAAAATAACTGTGGATTGGATTTTGATTTTTTTTTTATAATTTACAAATTTTTAATTTTAACAAAGTAGTTTTTTTCAAAAATTTGAGAAAGAAACCGGTATATACAAATTTATTTTATTTTATTTTATTTTATTTATTTATTTATTATTATTATTATTATTATTATTATTATTGTTATTGTTATTATTATTATTATTTATTTTTACTTTTTTTATTCCATGTAATGCTTTAAGAATCGTGCATTAACAGGGGCATTTAGGATCTTACCATCTAAATTTTCCAGTAGAAATGAGTTTTTACCTTCATAAGATGATATCTTAAAGGGTCCATACCAGATATGATCAAATTTACCGTTTTTTCCCGAATCTTCCTTTCGAGCATCCCACCTTAAAACTAGATCTCCTGGGAGAAAGTTCCTGTTCTTGGCCTTGCGATCAAATAACAACTTCATATTATCCTGGTACTTTTGTAGTCTTTCATCTATTACATCCCTATGCTGTTGAACTTCAATCAGCTGGTTTATCCTTCTAGTGAGAGGATTTGGCTCTTCCTTCTCACCCTACCACAGTTTCATCACAGGAAGTGCTAAGTTTATGGGCAACACTATGTCTGTTCCATAAACCATTTGAAATGGTGAAGTACCGATAGACTTATTCGTGCCTATCCGATTTGCCCATAAGGCATACTTTAAATGTAAATTCCAATATTTTTTATTTTCATTCAAGACTTTCTTAATTATACTGATCAAACTCTTATTAGAAGATTCTGCTAGACCGTTTCCTTGTGGATAGTATGTTGTAGAATGTCCTAACACAATATTGTATTTCTGGCAAAAGCTGACCATTGCCATAAACTTGAAAGCCTGTGCGTTATCTGTGACTATCTTTCTAGGACAGCCAAATCTTGCCAATATATTCTCTTCTAAAAAGTCTATGACCATTGAATCTGTGGCCTTCCTTGTCGGGATTGCTTCCACCCACTTGGTGAAATAGTCTGTAGTAGTGAGAATCCATCTATGTTGGGCACTTGAATGGGGATTTATCTCACCTATGAAGTCAAGCCCCCATTGCTGAAAAGGAGCTTTTGTCTTGACTGGGACTAACGACATAACTGGTAGCTTATGTTTTCCAGTAAAAAATTGGCAAGGGATACAAGCTCTTACCTTAGCGTTTACATCTGGGAAAAGTTTAGGCCAGTAATAACCAGCCCTTAAGATTTTATATGTTGTTTCTCTCCAAGCATGATGCCCTCCACAGACCCCTTCATGAAACTGACTTATAACTTCCTCTGTTTCTGATTCAACCAGACAGACTAAGAGGAAACCAAGCGGGTCTTTCCAGTATAATATTTTCTCAGAAATGCAGTATTTAACTGCATGCAGCTTCAGTGTTCTAGCTTTGGAAGGTGACAAATCATCTGGACATTTCAAAGTTAATAAGTATGTTACTATATCCTTATACCAATTTGACGAAGAGAATTTTTCCTCGATCTTGTTTTCGATTATTTGATCATCAATTTCATTCACATCTATCCATCCTTCTTCCTCTTGAGCACTATTTATCCCAAGAGCCCTAAAATTTGATTCAGCTAGAAGTTTAGCTAAACCTTGTCCTTTTACTAATTTAGTTGGTTTAACCTCCAAGTCAAATTCCTGAATTTTTGGAAGCCATCTACCTCTTTCACCATCATTGTCTGCTTGAAATAAGATATCCTTTACAGCAGTAGTGGGTACATATGCAATGACTTTGGAATGTAATACATACGTTCTAAAAGCCTTCAATGCTCTTACCATGGCGTAAGCTTGCTTTTCCATTATATTGTATTTAAGTTCAGCGTCTCGGAGGCTTTTTACTAAAGAAGGCGATGGGTTGCTCAAAATCTTCTTCATTCTTCTGAAGGAGAACCGCAACAAGCGTATGTTTAGAGGCAAAAGAAAAAAATGAGAAAATCTTTAAGATAATATGGACTTGCTAATACTGGTGCCTCACTTATAACTTTTTTAATATGGGAAAATTATTCCTTAGCTTCTGCTGTCCACTTAACTTCGCTGTTTTTTCTAAGCATATCTGTAATCAATTTAACAATTTCAGCAAAGTTAGGAACAAATCTTCTCAAAAAAATTAATTTTCCTAAAAAAGATTGAATTTCTTTAACATTTCTAGGAATAGTTAATGTTTCTATAGCCTCTACTCTTTTAAGATTGATTCTGATTCCATATTGGGATACTATATGACCCAACAACTTGCCTTCCTGCATGGCGAAATGAGATTTTTTAGAATTTAATGATAGACCAAACCTACGACATTTTTCAAAAGTTTGTTTTAGATGAATAATATGTTCTTCATCTGATTTCGAAAAAACAGTAAGGTCATCCAGATATATAACTACAAACTTATCTTGTTTGCCGACAAAAGCAATATCCATTGCTCGTTGAAAAGTAGCTCCTGCATTCATTAGTCCAAATGGCATTTTATCATACATGAACGTACCCCAAGGAGTGGTAAATGCAGTTTTTTCCTTGTCAGGTTCACTAACAGAAATTTGATTATATCCTGAAAAACCATCAATCATGGACATCCTAGTAGCCCCTACTACTTTTTCAAGGACGTGGTCCATTTTTGGTAGAGGATAATTATCTTTAAGAGAAGATTTATTTAAATTTCTAAAGTCGACGCATAATCTGATTTCCCCATTTTTCTTTCTCACTGGTACTAGATTAGCAACCCAATCAGAATATCTTAAGGGAACAATAATCTTAGCGTCCAGAATTTTTTTAACTTCTTTCTCAATGACAGGTAATAAAATCGGGTTAAACTGTCTGAGTTTTTGCTTGAAAGGTTTGACACCTGGTTTAAGTGGTATTTTGTGTTCTATCACCAAAGTGTCATATGTTTTCAAATCTTCGTATGACCATGCAAACACATCTTTATATTTTTTCAACAACTCTGTGTATTTGTTTTTGTTTTCTACTGATAAAAATTTAGATAACTTAACCATTTTCGGATTATCTATGGTTCCTATGTTACAATCTTCAACCTCTTCTGGTTGAGGTTGTGGAGTAGTTTTAGAAGGAATGTCATCTTTATTAAAGAGTCTTTCCAAAGGAATCAGACCTTTGGGGATTTGATTGTTTTTTAGAACAAGCATTTGATGGTTAGCTATTTTATCATGAAACTCTTTTGAATCTTCCCCTTCCTGCATGATCCAAATAGGATCATTTTGATTCTTCTGATCGTTATATGTTTCTGAAAATCCGTCTAAAGATTCAAGAAACTTTCTAAGTTTCTCATCGTCTTTGAAAACTTGCCAATGTTGTATATTATCAGGTATTGAAGGACGATGTCTCATTTGAATATGGTATTTTAAATTAAAAGTTGTCGGGGGTGTAAACATTGATGCAGCTTTAGCTAAAGCATCAGCCTGTTGATTTTCGGATCTAGGGACGAAATGAAAATTCACAGAAGTGAATAAATTCTCAACTAAATCCCATACACAATTTCTATAAGACCTTAATCTAGGATGTTTATCTTGATATTGCTGATTTACTTGTTTTATGATTAATTCAACATCACCAAAGACTTCAATATTTTTAATTTTCATTCTTCTTGCAGCTTCTAAGCCAAGTACTAGAGCTTCATATTCACATACATTATTTGTACAATCTATATACCATTGGAGCCTATAACAAAAAGGGATTACAAATTGATCATCAGGAGAAATAAGGAGTACTCCAGCCCCAACTCCAAGATAGGAGGAAGCACCATCAAAAAACATTTTCCATGTACCAGTATTATATACATTTTCTTTTATTTCTTTTTTTTGAATTTTTTCTTCTATATCTTTATCATCTACATCTATTTCAAAATCATCATCTAACGATAATATACAGTTCCTTAAATCTTGGTCGGCAATATATACTGGATGATTTTTAGTATTTTTTGGGTCACTTACAGTGAAAGCCAACCGAGTCTCCCTGTAAAGACGGGTAAACTGTCCTCCGAAAACAGGGATTGCAGTGTATGTCATATCTAGCTGGAGGGATCCTCCAAGCTTAGCGCCCCATGATCTAGATAATAGCATTCCATATTTTGGGGGAATATCTGCGACTACTACATCCATAAGGATACTTTTAGCAGGTATCTGGGCCAAACTTACCACTAGGTCTTTGATCATCCCTATGCATTTAACTTTTCTCAAATCAAAAGACTACAAATCACCATAGGGTCTTGTGATTCCAAGACCAAGTTTTTCCATTATTGCTTTAGGCATAACATTATGAGAAGCTCCAGAATCCAACATACAGTTATGTAAAAGGTGGTCAAAAATAGTTAGTGTGATATAAAAAGGAGCCACTGTATCTCTTGCCCCTTCGACATGTGGACTGAAAACTATGATAGGTTTATCATCTTCTAAGTTAATTGTGTCGGCCTGACTTTCCTTTTCAGAAAAATTAATCATTTTGGCTATTTGTTTTCGGTATACTGGATTTTTAGCTAATTCGACAAGGAGGATAGGAATTTTGGTCTTGCTTATTTCGTTTTCCAAGTTAAATTTGCCTAGGGCCTTGTCATTCTCAATGTGTGGGGTTTCCATAACTTTTTTCTCAGTTTTACGTTGTGATGTAACCTTATTTTCTTTTATCGGAGCTTGTGTATTTACAGGGGTTGTTCCTACTGGTTCTAATTGTACAGGGTTATCAGTTGTATTTCTTTTTGCAGACTGTTTATCTGCAACTTTTGGGTTTACCTCATCGGTATCATTTCTCAACAAAACCTTTTTTGTTTGAACATCAGGGAGTTTTTTATTTCTCGGTCCCAGAGTATATTTTCCTTGTAAGTCAGCAATAATATCATCTTCAATACTTTGATATGTACAATCATCAATGACATTATTGTTAACTTTATCTTCTGATTTACTTTCTTTAATCAAAGATGCTTCATAATCCTGTCTAGATAAATAAGGAGACTTATTATCATCACCAAGATTACTAATATCTTCATCCTATTCTTCAAAATCGCCAAAATCTTCTTCTCCAATATAATCTTCACTTTTAAAGGGTGCTTGAATTTTTTGATCTTCATTTTTTATGGTTTTATGTGGTCCCTGAGGTTCAGGATTTTTTTCGGAAATCTTTTCTAGGAAAATTATCTCTTCTGGGTTTTTCTAGCTCCATTTTCGAAATTTTGTTTGAGAGTTGCTGAATGACCCTAGCCATCTCTTTTATTCTATCTCCAGAAGATTTTCCTAATCCTGAAGGTCCACCTTGTTCTTTAAATTTTTTATTTTATTTATTTACATTTTCGGTCTTTTCTTTAAGCTTCCCTGATGCCATCATATTGGATTCGATTTCAACAGCATCATCTTGCATTTTAGAGAGATCTAATGATCTTCTCTCCCTCAATAGTAAAGAAAAGTCGGGATCAAAAGCACCAGCATAAGTCACTTTTGCTGCAGGTTGTGAAGGTTTAACTTCAGCTGGAATTTTATTGTATAATTTATTAAACCTTTGTGTGAATTCCAACACTAACTCAGAGTTTTTCTTTTTTAAGGCTCCAAATTCGGTTAGATAGTAGAGGTGATATTTCCTCTCACCCCATTGTCTGATGAATGCACTCTCAAGCTCTTCATAAGATCTTAACGATCCTGCTGGTAAGGATCAAAACCAGGTTCTCACCTGTCCCTCAAAAGTTTGAACAAGTAATCTGGAATAAAAATCTTCATGTTCTATTCCAAGTATATCTGCAAATTGATCGAAAAAGTTGATATGTTCTTGTGTAGTCAAATCACCCTCCCCTGTAAATTTTGGGAGGCTCTTCATATAGTTCTCAAAGAGATCATGAAGAGGAACAGGAAGAACGAGGGGAGAATATCTAGCAGCCACTTTGACAAAAATCCTGGGAAGTGGTACTTGACCACCTCCAGGAGCACCACCTCCAGCTCCAACACCTCCTTGTTCCGCCATGGTTATATTTGGGACAGAAGTTGGGACAGTGTGTGGAGAAGATTCTTGGAAAACTAGAGATGAAACTTCGAGAAAAGAAAAAGTATCAAAAGAAGGGGGAAGCGAAAGTGATCGTTCAAAAGTTTCCGATGAATTTGATTGTGTAAAATTAGGCTGATCTGTAGAATAAGTTGATAAAAGGATTTGTTTAATTGATTTTCTTGATTTTAAAATTTTTTCTGGATTAGAGACTGGCGAGGTCTGTTTTCTATCTGGGTTTTTTCTGGTGTTCTTATGGCTACTAGCCAGTTTATTTAGTGTGGAGTCTCCAAGTGAAAGATAAATTAGCCTTAGAAAGTTTTCTGTTCTTGTTCACTATCAACAACAGAAAATGTCAATGTCGTTCTTCCCAGGGAAATGATTCATTTCTTCGCTCCCCGGCAACGACGCCAAAAAGATGTTGTTCCTGAGTTTATGTTTTAAGTCTATAAAACATACCGTCAAGGCATCCGAAAAAAGGTTTTTATAAGAAGGTTTTGAAATAAAGAAACAAAGAAAGACTAGATCAGATTCAGTTTCTCAACTGTCTCTGTCTTGCTTCCTGTTGCTCTTGGATGCTAATGTCACGTTCAATGGTAGCCCATGACCTTTCTAACTCATCCCTATTGGTCGCTGTTTGTAGAATAGTATTAAATAAGTTTAGGGCAATGCTGGTTTGATCTTGAAGACCGGGTTCTACATTAGGTTGTCTGCCACTAGGGACTGTCATGGGTGATAGGATTTTAAAGGTTGGTAAATAGGTTTTTTATCAATTGGTTACTTCATATTTTCAGAGACGATATTAATAAAAATAACTTTGAAATCTAAAACAGTAATGTAAAAACACATTCAAGGCCGTTTCCTGGTTTTGTAAAAATTTTTTAATTGTAAACAATGAAACACAATACAGAGAAATATAAGGATTTTATCAAGAAAGAATCTTATATTTCAATTCACAATGATGAAAGAAAAACAAGATTTCTAATAGAGTTGAATATTAAGGAAAAAAAGGTTTTACAGGTCTTAAAATTACTAAAGTAATTTCAGAGGAAAAACTATAATACATTCAACATCCAAACCAATCTGAAATGATAAACAACAATGAATATAAATTCAAATTGATTTACTCATTAGAAACACACATTAAAGGAAATTTAACAAAGCACAATAAACAGGGAAAGAAACATAGTCACAAAATTGCAGGATCCATAATCTTGTTTGCGGATTATATTCCGATGAACTTCAAAGTTGATCTTACAAAAATTGGCCTTCTCTAAAATTTATGAAGCCCTATTTCAGCCTTTTGAAACTATATTTATACCTTTCTATCAAAGTTTTTCGTTGGTAACTAACCAACCTCCTAATATTACGGTTACATAAACTAATGTCAACCGTTTACAATTTCTTTCAAAATTCTAAAAATAAAAACATTTACAAAATTTTAAATTTGCGTTGATGAACTTTCTTTATCTGCTTCAACGCATTGAACATATTTTTCCAAAAAAATTACTAAGATCCTAGGAGCCTCAGGTACTTCATTTGCTTCAAAAGAGAAAAATCTTCTCTGTAAGCCTGACAACTGGCTTTCTATTGTTTTCTCTGTGAATTTAACCTTTTCCAACTTTGAACTTGAAGCTATCATCCACTTATCTATTTCTGCAATGTTGACCGATTTAATATTTGAAATTTCTGCTTTCCTTTCTTCGAGTTCTTCTTTTGACTTCAGCTGATGCCTGACAATATTGACTTCGTCTAATAACTCAGAAAAACCACCTATCCCGATATTTACTGAATCTTTTTCAATAAGATTGAAGATCCTTTAACAATCTTCATTAATTCCTTTTGTAATTCCTTTATATTCTGTCAATTTTGATTCCCAAACTTTTATCATTATATCTCCTTTTACCTGTTCCGAAATGGGTAATTTCTGGGTTTTACCAATTTCTTCTTTTTGTAAAGAAGTTATTACCTTTTGAAAAGAATTCTTTGATGCTTTAGCTTCTCTTTCTTTCTGAACTACCTTTTCCATAGACCTATTTGACTCATGAAAATAGTTCTTGATGATTTCCAGATTACAGAATATTTTCTGTTGTTCTTCTTCAATGTTTGCATATATTTCTGATCCATGAATCCTGAACTATTCGATTTCAATTACCTGGTTAGCAATTGAAATAATCTTATCTTGCAAAAAATTATTTTCATCACCCAACTTTTGAACCTGTTCTTGAGTAACCTGTATCATGTGTTTTGCCTCATCCAAATTTTTATTCAACTTTTGGATTTCTTGCATGTCTTTGAGTCTAGCTTGTTCTAGACCTTTTTGTATTCCCCAGCCAATAATTCCTTCATTTTCTTTTAATCTGTCCTGCAGCTGCATTATTTCTTGATATTTTTCCTCAAGCATAGTTGTTAGATTTCCTACAGAATGCATGTTAGCTGATGCTATAGCACCCATGGTTCCTGCTAACTCTGTAGAGAATTATCCTTCATTAAGTTTCTTTCCATCAATGATAATTTTATGTCTTTTGATCATTCTTTCTCCTACAGGATGAATTTCCTGTTTCAAGACAACTTTTCATTTTTTACTGAAAAAATAATCAGATGAGGGGATTTCATCTCTAGAGATTGGCTCTAAGTCACTTACATATAGAACTCCTTCATGAGGGGTTCCGAAAGTATACTGTAGTGGATTTAATGCTATGATAGGACTGCCAATTTCCTTTGAAGTTGTTCCTCCAACATTTTCTGGAATATCATCGAGAACTATTGGACTTGTTTCTATTCCTTTTCCCTTTCATGTTTCTGGTTCTTTGGTCTGAGAACCCTCTGTGTTCTGAGGAGGTATTTTAGGATCTTTCAACTTATCTTTGTCACTTGACTTATCCTGAATATCAGTGTCAAACCCCGGAGGAGTTGTTTCTTGCTCTGGCAATGAAGTTGACATTTCACCTTGTAAAATCTTTGTGAGGAAGCATTGTCTATGTCTTTGAAAATATGCAAACCCCACCTGTGCGTCAGGTGACAAGGCTTGCACTATGTTTTGCACTTCCTCATAAGACTTAACATTTTTGAAAACATCATCATAAACTAAAATTTCATGTTCGTATGCTTTTAAATTACATTGTATGTAATGCCAACTGATTATTTGGTAAGGGTTGTGTTTCCTATGCTCTATATTTGCTAATTTCACTTTGTCCAATGACTCGGCCTCTGCTTTAGAATGGCCTATGTTTAATAAAATGAATTTTCCGATATACACAGGAAAAGATGGCCATGCTTTTTTCTGTTGAGCTTTTAATTCTAACCCAATACCACCTTTGACTAACTGATAAGCCACTTCTCTGCATACCAACCTGTCTGGTAAAATTTTTTGGAGTGCATGAGGCAGAATGGAACAACCCTAAACCCTAACATAGGAAAAATTTTCCTCAATAAACCAGTCAGCAACTGACTTGAGCTTTTCTATGATGGTATTAGAAATGCGAGGAGGTTCGCATCCAAAGAATATTTTGTGCAGAGGGATAATTACATAATGACAAACCTCATAAAAGAAAAAATTTGCATTTTATTCCCAGAGAGCTGAGTGGTATTTATGAACAGGCTCTGGGAAAGAAACATTCCAACTCCAATTCATTAATGGGAAAGGATTCATAAAACAAATGTCATCCATGATATAAGCTGACATATAAAAATACACTGGTTGTCCTTTTGACATAGCTGCTTTGTAATTCACAACTTCTGATGTGAGGTTATCTGACAAAATTTTGTGCCAATTAAAACTGCGTCCCTCTGAAACTTCCTCTAAAAAAGGTTTCCAATCTGCATGAAAGTGACAAGGATCCTTTCTCCCAAAAAGTATACATAATATCATTGCTACATAAACCATATATTCATTTAAAGAAGCTGTGGCATAAATTCCATGTAAATCATCCCTAAACTTGTTTTCATCTCTGGCCCATCCTCTAATCATGTCAAGGTATGTTTGGCCCACTTCAATGCATTCTTTTCTTCGAAACTCGGCTAAAAACTCAGAATTAAAAGTGTGTCTATAATTGCGAAAGAGCTTATACATTACTTGAATATGCTCAGGCCTGAATGAGCCGATGACAGCTCCTTGCTCATTCAGAATGCTTCTGGTCAGGATATCTACTTTTTCCAGTGCCCAACCGATCATATCGGTATATGACACAAGTCTCGGACGTGCAGCAACCTTATGAAGCTCAGTCTCAACGATATCTCGGAGGTGATTTTCCGAATTAGTGGCTGCATATTTAAGCTCATCCTCCAGTTTTTCGGAAATTCCAGTCCATGATTTGATAGAGTGTACTCTGGATGAAGTAGTATCAGAGATAATATCACCTTCTGGTTGATCTTCATTTTTCTTCAAAGCCTTTTTGGGTGCCATAGCTCTGTGTTTAACTTGAAAACCTGTAACAGAGAGTAATTTAGCTTTGAAATGATAATATAGACGTTTCAAAAGTTTACTTCGAATATATCATAAAAACATTGAGATTTGTACCTCTGTTACGAAGTTAAGGCTCTTAATGCAGAAGATATTTCCAAAGATATGCATTTAATGTTTGTACTTAGGCTTTCTCGGTGTTTTCAAAAATAATAGAAACTTTCTAAATCGGACAATGACGTATTAAAGGACATTCAAAGAAAGATTAACTTTAAGCCTTGTTTGGAAGGATGATTAATTAGCATTGATCTTGAATTAAATTTGAAAACCTGATTTTCGGAGTTTCGACACTTTTGATGTCGAGGAAATATCTCGTCAAAGAACCCCGATTGCCGAAATCGCGATGTATAATTTCAAATTAAAATGTTTTTAGTATCTTAATTAATCAAGATTAAACCTTTTCGGGATTTCATTAATCGGATAATCGGGGATCGGGATTTTGGAAAATTTGATGACATGAAACATGCATCTCACAAAACCGCGAATCCCGATATCGCGATGTAATTAATTAACTCTTAATCATTCTTAGCGGTGATTATATTAATTCAAAATTTTACTTAAGGATTTAAAGTATCGGGAAATAGGGGATCGGGATTTCGCAATTCAATTTGCATCAAACATTTGTTCACGCAAAACTCCAAATCCCGATTTTCCGATTTAAATTAAAATTCCTTAAATTTTAAATTACTGCCCGTTTAAAGGATTGTTTGAAAAAGTGTTGGAAAACTTATGTTCGTTTAGATTTTTTTTCCATTCTTTGTCTAAAAATTAACAATAAAAGGCATCGTGAATTTCTCGGTGATGAAATTCTTGTTTTAGGAAATTTGAAAAATACAAAGACTCAAAAATACAAATCTTTTATCTTTAAGAATACAAAATTCAAGGTCTGTTTTAACATAGGCACCAACTGGGGACCTCGTCTCCCTGCAGGACAAGGAGAACATTCAGACTCAGTGCCTTCATTGGGTAAATGGTGTCAAGGGTTTATCTCTGATAAACTGATCAAGGAGCAGGAAAAGAGATTACATAAAGTCTTTGAAAACCTTTTCAAAACTTCTCATTTATTTGAAATTCAATTATAGTCTTCTTCAAAATTCTCCTTCTCGTTCTAAAATTGAGTTAGTATTGAGATGATTAGAACAATATTTAGAAACTCAACAGATTATTGAACATTTCAGCTTGCATCAATCGAAATAAAATTTATAATTTTAAAACTGGGAAGCTCTATTTTGACTTAAGATGAATATCCGGTTTTTGAAAAATTGATAACTAGAATAGAGTTATAGATAAGTATGACAACCTTACAGATACCTCAGATATTGCTTCATTGCCAGCATGCCTGTTTAGTACCCCGGTGAAGTTATATGTCCCTTTTTACTGAATTTCCTTTCACCGCTTCGAGTGCTTATTTTATGCTCAGACATTGCTTCACTGCCAGTAGGTCTATTCAGTACCCCAGTGAAGTTATCTATTTCTTTTATTTTTAGACGAGGTCAATCATTTAAATGAATTTCCTTTCATTGTCTGTAGGACTAGATGGGGGCAATCAATTATGAATTTCCTTTCACCATATGTCTTATAGTTAGCTTATGCTTACGAAGCGGGGGCAATCAGTGATACTTAATATATCAGGGGTGGTGATCTGTATGAAAATTTATAATAAAGGTTTGTCAACTTGTTTTGGTTATTCTAGACCAATTTTCTCAACCTTCAAAACCC
>ML791111.1:197461-214204 GCA_009831015.1 Picea engelmannii | reverse complement strand
ACAAATGCTTCACAACCGAAAGTTTTCAAAAAAGAATAGTTTACCTTTTTTCCTGTCCATTCCTCCTCTGGAATTATACCATCCAAAGAGCTTGAAGGTCCTCTGTTTATTAAGTAAATAGCAGTATCTACAACATCTGCCCAGAACTGTAAGGGAAAACTGGCATGCAATCTCATACTCCTTGCACGCTCCATGATTGTCCTATTCATCCTTTCTGACACACCATTTTCTTGTGGTGTTCGTGGAACTGTCTTCTCTCTACGAATCCCATGGTATGAATAGTAATCATCAAACTCCTTACTGTAGTATTCACCTCCATTATCTGATCTGACACACTTCAAACCTTTTCCTGTCTCATTCTCAACTAAAGCTTTCCATTTCTTAGAAGTATCAAAAACATCAGATTTTTGTCAAATGCAATAAACCCAATTTTTTCTAGTTGCATCATCAATAAAAGTAACATAATAATGAGAGCCACCAAGAGATGATACCTGAGCTGGTCCCCATACATCTATATGCACAAGCTCTAACCTTTCATTCTTCTTTTCTTTTCCAACTCTGAGAAATCTGACTCTCTTTTGTTTTCCATAAACACAATTCTCACAGAAGTCCAAATCAATTTGTTTAATATCTGGCAACAAATTTCTTTTGTGAAGGATCTACATACCCTTCTCACTCATGTGTCCCAGCCTATGATGCCATAGTGTTGTATCCAATCCTGTAGAAGCTAAATATATAGAAGAGTCAGTATTACCAGTACATAGATACAATGTACCTACCTTCTCTCCTTTCACTGTCACCAATTATCCTTTGATGACCTTCCACGTCTTATCTGTAAATATGGATATACAACCTTCACTTGCCAACTGCCCTGCTTAAATCAGATTTTTGCTTAAATCTGGAACATGTTTTACCTCTTTCAACAAACATTGGTTTCCATTTCATTGCTTTATTTTTACCTTTCCCATTCCAACAATTTTTCATGGTTTATCATCACCCAAATGAACCTGTCCAAAATCACCTTGAACATAATCTAGAAAATGTTTCCTATGGGATGTGGCATGAAATCAAGCTCCTGAATCTACTACCCAAGACTCAGAAATATTATCTACAGAAAGAATCAAAGCATCTTGTAACACATCACCTATTACATTTGCTTCCTGATTTCTCTCCTATTATCCATCTCTTTGTTTCTTTGGAGCTCTGCAGTCTTTCTTCAGATGTCCTTTCTTCCCACAATTCCAGCGCTCTATCTTTCCAAGTCTAGATTTGGATCTGCCCTTCCTAGAATTTATGTGGTTTCCTGAGCCCTTTCCTCTATCATTTTGTCTTCCCTTGTTCTCCATGTTCAACGCATTTCCTGATGTCTCACCTGTGTTTTTCCGTCGCATTTCCTCACTAAGGATAACACCAACAACATCATCAAATTTTAAAGTATTTGAACCAGAGACAGAGTTACTTACAGACATGACCAAGCCATTCCAGCTTTTTGGCAATGAGCACAAGATTAGAAGAGCCCTAACCTCATCATCAAAGTCCACTTTTACAGAACTTAGTTGATTAGTAACCGTATTAAATTCATTTAAATGATATGCAACAGACCCACCTTCTAACATCTTGATATTAAATAATCTCTTCATTAGAAATACCTTATTCGACGTCGAGGGTTTTTCATACAATTTGGCCAATGCATCCATCAAACCCTTCATTGTCTTTTCTTTCAAAATATTGAAAGCCACCGACGCTGCCAGGCTCAGCCGTATCATTCCTAGAACCTTTCTGTCAAGAATCTCCCATTCTTCGTCCTTCATAGCCGTCGGATTCTTTGCTACTCCACTCAATGGTAGGAATAGATCCTTCTGATATAAATAGTCTTCCATCTACATCTTCCATAACCGGTAGTTTTGGCCGTTAAATTTATCGACCCTAAACTTTCCATCTTCCGACATTGCTCCCACTCAAACCAGGAACCCTCTTTCCCTGCGAGTTACCTTACCCTCTGATACCAGTTGTTAGAAAAACAAGACCGCAGAGCAATAAAATAAAACAAATTCAGAAACAAAACACAGAAGACACACAATACAAGAGAGACACAGATTTACGTGGTTCATCCAGTGTGGGCTACGTCCACCAGAGAAATTGCCAGGTCCTTTCTTTATTATTATCCAGCAAATGAAGGAATACAACCTACAGCAAAACCCACTGTAACTTCCTCTTCTTTCTCTCATAGTCTCCTCTCTCAGAATACAATATTCACCATCATCCATAGCCATAATACATTTCCCTCATAAAAGAGGGTTGCCTTCTTGATCCGGATTATTTTCGACACGAAATGAGAGCGGCGATATAATTAAGAAATGCACAGAGATATTGCAGATATTCAATAATATAACAGAAATGTATCAGATATGCAACCATAAACATAGATATATAGTAATACATGATTTCTATTAATCAGAGAAATGTACAAAGACTGTAAAAATACAGAGTGAAAGACTCACTAGAATGGTGGCAGCTTATCTCTGAGAAGATATGTGATGGCTACTTGCATTCGCAAGAGGATGATTACAATGAGGATCGAAATGCCCTTTTACAATAGACGAGAATGCCAAAATTCCTAGACATCCAAAAACCTAACCCTAGGAGATGAAGCGCCAAAAGTCATGTGGGCCCTTTTGGGTAAGTGAGTACATTAACTTCCCGGGGTCGTAACTTTTGCATACGATCTCCATTTTAGGCATGTGACAGCTCGTTGGAAAGGTATTGTCGAGAAGATTAATTTTGGGGGCTTAATGGTGCCTTTGATTTTCATTGAGAACCTCGATCTTGAAAAACCTTCATTTGGACCCTCAAAATGGCCCCGGAAGTTAAAACCTGCTAAAAATAGTAAATTGCCAAAATGGCCAGAAAACTATTTTGAGCCATTTGGAAAAGGTGGGTGGCCACCGATATCCACCTGGATCAATCCTCCCTCCTTAGGAAGCAATGGTATCCATTGCATTGAGTTCCCAGGGGAGAGGGAAAAGCATTTGTTGAATCTGCATCTTGGTGAGCTGCTTGTCTTGCTGGAGAAGTCGCACTGCTTAGTTTGTGGAAATCTGTCATGAACCTGTGGCTGGAAGGTTTGGACATTTTTAACCAGTCTGTCTATTTTAGATGACTGTGTGCAGAAAGAATATTCATTCTTTGCTGCAACCTTGTAGACCTACTTCTGTTGGATAGAAGGTGATTTGGCCGAAGTTGTGGTCGCTGCAGTATCCTTCTGTTCACCCTTTGAACAGATTATGGAGAAGATGAATTTTGTAGTATGAGATACTACCTTGCGGCACTGTTTAGGTGGGGCAGTAGTTGGAACTACCTCTGGTATCCTGTAGGGATGACCCCCAAGAGTAATCATGACACCACGAAGTCGAGACTCGTAGATAACATGGCGTTTCCACATATATGGCTGGCCCAAGAGAACATCACAGACATCCAGTGGGGCAACATCACATAATACCTCATCCTTGAAGGGTTGGATGTCGTATGACAATCGACACTACTAGATGACACGAAGATCTCGTCCTTGGCGAAGCCACCCAATGTTGTATGGTTGTGGGTGTGGTGTTGTCGATAATTCCAATTGTTTGAAAACCTCTGCTGAGATGAGGTTCTTCTAGCTTCCGCTATCAACAATAAATTGCAGTGGGGTCCCCTTCACCCACATCTGTGAATGAAAAAGGCGCTCCCCCTCTTCTGGATCTGTTGGTTCTTCTGATTGAATTGCTGCGGTCGCGACAATCGCAGTGGGGTCTGCGTCGATGATCTGTCTTTTACCAGTATTTTCAGAATCAGATTCTGAATCAGGGTTCGGCTCCTTGTATTTGATCTCGGCCACCAATTATTGTTTTGAGCGACATTTGTCGGTGTTGTGCCAGGGACTTTTGTGGAAATCGCACCACTTTTCGGTGTCCTTCTTTGTCTTCCCGTGACCCTTCTTTTCCTATGTCTTGGACTGGTTTTCAGGAGACTGTTTGTTAGGGTTGTCTTTGTCATACTTTGGTGGTTGTTGTAGATTTACAGACCCAAATTCCCGTTTGTTCTGGTGCTTAAATTTCTGCTCAATTTTAACAACATATTGATAAGCAACACTGAGTGATGAGATGTCCAGAAAATCCATTTCAATCTGGATGAATCAGTGTAGAGCCCCACGGTATTTCAGAACCAAATGTCGTTCAGAGTCTTTGATACCTAGCTTGGTGCGCAAGGTATGGAAGATATTGGTGAACTCCGGAATTGATTGTCCCTTCTCTTGCCATAGTGTGGTCCATTTCATGTACTGGTCCTCATAGTTGCCAACAGAGTAGTACTGTTCCTTTACCGCATCTACAAAAAATTCCCAAGTGGGCATGACCCCATATATTCCATAATCCTCTGTGGAACTCTACTCCCAGTAAGTTTCCCACCAATGTTTGACATGGGGGAGATCCTTAAGGAGTGCGAAGGTGATCTTTTCCTTGTTTGAAAAATTATGAACAGAAAAATAACCTTCTAGCAGATTTAACCATTTATTTAGAGCATCTGCATCTATTTGACCTTCAAATACAGGAATATATAAATTAACCTGTACCTTGAAAGGTGAGGTGCCTCCAAAGTGGTCACTTGATGAAGATGCTCCTGATGCTATCGGCAGACATTGAAGGATGTGGGAAAAAATCTCCATCATTTCATCCCTTTGTAGCGTGAGAGCTTGCTCAATCAACAGACTGATAGGATCGTTTGCTCAATCGTTTTTCTTTTCTTCCACCATTGAGGGTTTCTTGGGTGTGCGAGAGCGATTTTCCTCGAGAGAGACAAGCTCAAGACCCAACTAGCTATACTCGGACCTCGTCGGGGACATGCACTGAAAAACGATCAAGAGCAGCATGCTCTGATACCACTAATCCAGATTATTTTAGGCACGAAATGAGAGCGGAGATATAATAAAGAAATACACAGAGATATTGAAGATATTCAATAATATAACAAAAATGTATCAGAGATGCAACCATAAACATAGATATATAGTAATACGCGATTTCTATTAATCAGAGAAATGTACAAAGACTGTAAAAATACAGAGTGAAAGACTCGCTAGAATGGTGGCAGCTTATCTCTGAGAAGAGATGTGATGGCTACTCGCATTCATAAGAAGATGATTACAATGAGGCTCCGAAGGCCCTTTTACAATAGACAGGAATTCCAAAATTCCTAGACATCCAAAAACCTAACCCTAGGAGATGAAGCGCCAAAAGTCATGTGGGCCCCGTTTGGGTAAGTGAGTACATCAACTTCCTGGGGTCGTAACTTTTGCATACGATCTCCATTTTAGGCGTGTGATAGCTCATTGAAAAGGTATTTTCAAGGAGATTCATTTTGGGGGCTCAATGATGCCTTTTTCTATTATTGATAACCTTGATCTCAAAAAACCTTCATTTGGACCCTCAAAATGGCCCCGGAAGTTAAAACCTGTTAAAAATAGTAAATTCTCAAAATGGCCAGAAAACTATTTTGAGCCATTTGGAAAAGGTGGGTGGCCACTGATATCCACCTGGATCAATCCTCCCTCCTTAGGAAGCAATGGTCTCCATTGCGTTGAGTTCCCGAGGGAGAGGGAAAAGCATTTGTCGAATCTGCATCTTGGTGAGCTGCTTGTCTTGCTGGAGAAGTCACGCTGCTTAGTTTGTGGAAATCTGTCACGAACCTGTGGCTGGAAGGTTTGGACCTTTTTAACTAGTCTGACTATTTTAGATGACTATGTGCAGAAGGAATATTCGTGCTTTGTTCCAACCTTTTCGACCTACTTCTATTGGATAGAAGGTGCTTGGGCCGAAGCTGTGGTGGCTGTAGTATCCTTTTTTTCACCCTTTGAACAGATTGTGGAGAAGATGAATTTTGTAGTATGAAATACTACCTTGCAGCACTATTTAGGTGGGGCAGTAGTTGGAACTACCTCTGGTATCCTATAGAGATGACCCCCTAGAGTAATAATGACACTACGGGGTCGAGACTCATAGATAGCATGGCGTTTCCACATATATGGCTAGCCCAAGAGAACATCACAGACATCCAGTGGAGAACATCACATAATACCACATCCTTGAAGGGTTGTATTTCGTATGACAATCGACACTGTTGGCTGACACGAAGATCTCGTCCTTGGCGAAGCCACCCAATACTGTATGGTTGCGGGTGTGGTGTTGTCAACAATCCCAATTGTTTGACAACCTCTGCTGAGATGAGGTTCTTTTGGCTTCCGCTATCAACAATAAATTGCAGTGGGGTACCCTTCACCCACATATGTGACTGAAAAAGGTGCTCCCCCTCTTCTGGATCTGTTGGTTCTTCTGGTTGAATTGCTGCGATCGCAACAATAGCAGTGGGGTTTACGTCGATGATCTGTCTTTTACTAGTATTTTCAGAATCAGATTCTGAATCAGGGTTCAACTACTTGTCTTTGATCTCAGCCACCAATGACTGTTTTGAGTGACATTTATCAGTGTTTTGCCAAGGGCTTTTGTGGAAATCGCACCATTTGACGGTGTCCTTCTTTGTCTTCCCCTGACCCTTCTTTTCCTGTGTCTTGGACTGGTTTTCAGGAGACTGTTTGTTAGGGTTGTCTTTGTCATACTTTGGTGGTTGTTGCAGATTTGCAGACCCAAATTCCTGTTTGTTCTGGTGCTTAAATTTCTACTTAATTTTAATAGCATATCGATAAATAGCACCAAGTGATGAGATGTCCAGAAAATCCATTTCAGTCTCGATGTATCTGTGTAAAGCCCCACGGTATTTCAGAACCAAATGTCGTTAAGAGTCTTTGATACCTAGCTTGGTGCACAAGGTATGGAATCTATTAGTGAACTCTAGAACTGATTGGCCCTTCTATTGCCGTAGTGTGTTCCATCTCATGTACTGGTCCTCACAGTTTCCAACAGGGTAGTACTGTTCCTTTACCGCATCCACAAAAAATTCCCAAGTGGGCACGACCCCATATATTCCAGAATCCTCTGTGGAACTCTACTCCCAGTAAGTTTTCCACCAATGTTTGACATGGGGGAGAGCCTTAAGGAGTGCAAAGGTGATCTTTTCCTTGTCTGAAAAATTATGAACAGAGAAATAACCTTCTAGCAGATTTAACCATTTATCTAGGGCATCTGCATCTATTTGACCTTCAAATACGGGAATATCAAAATTAATATGTACCTTGAAAGGCGAGGTGCCTCCAAAGTGGTCGATTGATAAAGATGCGCCTGATGCTATCGACAGGCGTTGAAGGATGTGGGAAAAATTCTCCATCATTTCGTCCCTTTGTCGCGTGAGAGCTTACTCAAGGAACAGACTGATAGGATCGTCTGCTCCATCGTTTTTCTTTTCTTCTGCCATTGAGGGTTTCTTGGGCGTGCGAGAGCGATTTTCCTCGAGAGAGACAAGCTCGAGACCCAACTTGCTATACTCGGACCTCGTTGGAGACATGCACTGAAAAACGATCAAGAGCAGCCTGCTCTGATACCACAAATTCGGATTATTTTCGACACGAAATGAGAGCCGAGATATAATAAAGAAATTCACAGATATATTGCAGATATTTAATAATTTAATAGAAATGTATCAGAGATGCAACCATAAACATAGATATAAAGTAATACACAATTTCTATTAATCAGAGAAATGTACAAAGACTGTAAAAATACAGAGTGAAAGACTCGCTAGAATGGTGGCAGCTTATCTCTGAGAAGAGATGTGATGGCTACACGCATTCGCAAGAAGATGATTACAACGAGGCTCGAAAGGATCTTTTACAATAGATAGGAATTCCAAAAGTCCTATACATCCAAAAACCTAACCCTAGGAGATGAAGCGCCAAAAGTCATGTGGGCCCCGTTTGGGTAAGTGAGTACATCAACTTCCCGGGGTCGTAACTTTTGCCTACGATCTCCGTTTTAGGCTTGTGATAGCTCGTTGGAAAGGTATTGTCGAGGAGATTAATTTTGGGTGCTCAATGATTCCTTCGGCTATAATTGAGAACCTCAATCTCGAAAAACCTTCATTTGGACCCTCAAAATGGCCCTGGAAGTTAAAACCTGCTAAAAATAGTAAATTGCCAAAATGGCTAGAAAACTATTTTGAGCCATTTGGAAAAGGTGGGTGGCCACCGATATCCACCTGGATCAATCCTCCCTCCTTAGGAAGTAATGGTATCCATTGGATTGAGTTCCCGGGGGAGAGGGAAAAGCATATGTTGAATCTGCATCTTGGTGAGCTGCTTGTCTTGCTAGAGAAGTCACACTGCTTAGTTTGTGGAAATCTGTCATGAACCTGTGGCTGGAAGGTTTGGACCTTTTTAACCAGTCTGGCTATTTTAGATGACTGTGTGCAGAAGGAATATTCGTGCTTTGCTGCAACTTTGTCGACCTTCTTCTGTTGGATAGAAGGTGCTTGGGCCGAAGCTGTGGTGACTGCGGCACTATTTAGGTGGGGTAGTAGTTGGTACTACCTCTGGTATCCTATACCGATGACCCCCCAGAGTAATAATGACACTACGGGGTCAAGACTCGTAGATAGCATGGTGTTTCCACATATATGGCTGGCCCAAGAGAATCTCACAGACATCCAATGGGGAAACATCACATAATACCTCATCCTTGAAGGCTTGGATGTCGTATGACAATCCACACTGCTGGCTGACACGAAGATCTCGTCCTTGGAGAAGCCACCCAATGTTGTATGGTTGCGGGTGTGGTGTTGTCGACAATCCCAATTGTTTGACAACGTCTGCTGAGATGAGGTTCTTCTGGCTTCCGCTATCAACAATAAATTGCAGTGGGGTCCCCTTCACCCACATCTGTGAATAAAAAATGCGCTCCCCCTCTTCTGGATCTGTTGGTTCTTCTGGTTGAATTGCTGCGGTCGCAACAATAGTAGTGGGGTCTGCGTCGATGATCTGTCTTTTACCAGTATTTTCAGAATCAAATTCTGAATTAAGGTTTGGCTCCTTGTCTTTGATCTCAGCCACCAATGACTGTTTTGAGTGACATTTGTCGGTGTTGTGCCAGGGGATTTTGTGGAAATCGCACCATTTTCCGGTGTCCTTCTTTGTCTTCCCGTGAACCTTCTTTTCCTATGTCTTGGACTGGTTTTCAGGAGACTGTTTGTTAGGGTTGTCTTTGTCATACTTTGGTGGTTGTTGCAGATTTGCAGAACCGAATTCCCTTTTGTTCTGGTGCTTAAATTTCTTCTCAATTTTAACAGCATATCGATAAGCAACACCGAGTGATGAGATGTACAGAAAATCCATTTCAGTCTGGATGTATCTGTGTAGAGCCCTACTGTATTTCAGAACCAAATGTCGTTCAGAGTCTTTGATACCCAACTTGGTGCGCAAGGTATGGAAGCTATTGGTGAAATCCGGAACTGATTGGCCCTTCTCTTGCCATAGTGTGGTCCATCTCATGTACTAGTCCTCATAGTTTCCAATAGGGTAGTATTGTTCCTTTACCGCATCCACAAAAAATTCCCAAGTGGGCACGGCCCCATATATTCCAGAATCCCTTGTGGAACTCTACTCCCAGTAAGTTTCCCACCAATGTTTGACATGGGGGAGACCCTTAAGGAGTGCGAAGGTGATATTTTCCTTGTCTGAAAAATTATGAACAGAGAAATAACCTTCTAGCAGATTTAACCATTTATCTAGGGCATCTGCATCTATTTGACCTTCAAATACGAGAATATCAAAATTAACGTGTACCTTGAAAGGTGAGGTGCCTCCAAAGTGGTCGTTTAATGAAGATGTGCCTGATGCTATCGGCACGCGTTGAAGGATGTGGAAAAAATTCTGCATCATTTCGTCCCTCTGTCGCGTGAGAGCTTGCTCAAGCAACAGACTGATGGGATCGTCTGTGCCATTGTTGTTCTTTTCTTCCGCCATTGAGGGTTTCTTGGGTGTGCGAGAGCGATTTTCCTTGAGAGAGACAAGCTCGAGACCCAACTTTCTATACTCGAACCTCGTCGGGCACATGCACTGAAAAACGATCAAGAGCAGCCTGCTCTGATACCACTGATCCAGATTATTTTCGGCACGAAATGAGAGCCGAGATATAATAAAGAAATGCACAGAGATATTGCAGATATTCAATAATATAGCAGAAATGTATCAGAGATGCAACCGCAAACATAGATATACAGTAATACACAATTTCTATTAATCAGAGAAATGTACAAAGACTGTAAAAATACAGAGTGAAAGACTTGCTAGAATGGTGGCAGCTTATCTCTGAGAAGACATGTGATGGCTACTCGCACTTGCAAGAAGTTGATTACAATGAGGCTTGGAAGGACCTTTTACAATAGACATGAATTCCAAAAGTCCTACACATCCAAAAACCTAACCCTAGGAGATGAAGCGCCAAAAGTCATGTGGGCCCCGTTTGGGTAAGTGAGTACATCAACTTCCCGGGGTCGTAACGTTTGCATACGATCTTCATTTTAGGCGTGTGATAGCTCATTGGAAAGGTATTGTGGAGGAGATTCATTTTGGGGGCTCAATGATTCCTTTGGCTATCATCGAGAACCTCGATCTCGAAAAACCTTCATTTGGACACTCAAAATGGCCCCGGAAGTTAAAACCTGCTAAAACTAGTAAATTGCCAAAATGGCCAGAAAACTATTTTGAGCCATTTGGAAAAGGTGGGTGGCCACTGATATCCACCTGTATCAATCCTTCCTCCTTAGGAAGCAATGGTACCCATTGTGTTGAGTTCCCAGGGGAGAGGGAAACGCATTTGTTGAATCTGCATCTTGGTGAGCTGCTTGTCTTGCTGGAGAAGTTGCGCTGCTTAGTTTGTGGAAATTTGTCACGAACCTGTGGCTGGAAGGTTTGGACATTTTTAACCAGTCTGGATATTTTAGATGATTGTGTGCAGAAGGAATATTCGTGCTTTGCTGCAACCTTGTCAACCTTCTTTTGTTGGATAGAAGGTGCTTGGGCCGAAGCTGTGGTGGCTGCAGTATCCTTCTGTTCACTCTTTGAACAGATTGTGGAGAAGATGAATTTTGTAGTATGAGATACTACCTTGCGGCATTGTTTAGGTGGGGCAGTAGTTGGAACTACCTTTGGTATCCTATAGAGATGAACCCCCAGAGTAATAATGACACTACAGGGTCGAGACTCGTAGATAGCATGGTGTTTCCACATATATGGCTTTCCAAGAGAACATCACAGATAGCCAGTGGGGCAACATCAAATAATACCTCATCCTTGAAGGGTTGGATGTCATATCACAATCGACACTGCTGGCTGACACGAAGATCTCGTCCTTGGCGAAGCCACCCATTGTTGTATGGTTGCAGGTGTGGTGTTTTCGACAATCCCAATTGTTTGACAACCTCTGCTGATATGAGGTTCTTCTGGCTTCCGCTATCAACAATAAATTACAGTGGGGTACCCTTCACCCTTATCTATGAATGAAAAAGGCACTCCCCCTATTTTGGATCTGTTTGTTCTTCTGGTTGAATTGTTGTGGTCGTGACAATAGCAGTGGGGTCTGCGCCGATGATCTGTCTTTTACCAATATTTTTAGAATCAAATTATGAATCAGGGTTTGACTCCTTGTCTTTGATCTCGACCACCAATGATTGTTTTGAGCGACATTTATCGATGTTGTGTGAAGGGATTTTGTGGAAATCGCAAGATTTTCCAGTGTCCTTCTTTGTCTTCCCCTGACCCTTCTTTTCCTATGTCTTGGACTAGTTTTCAGGAGATTGTTTGTTAGGGTTGTCTTTGTCATACTTTGGTGGCTGTTGCGGATTTGCAAACCCAGATTCCCGTTTGTTCTGGTGCTTAAATTTCTGCTCAATTTTAACAGCATATCGATAAGCAGCACCGAGTGATGAGATGTCCAAAAAATCCATTTCAGTCTGGATGTATCTGTGTAGAGCCCCACGGTATTTCAGAACCAAATTTTGTTCAGAGTCTTTGATACCCATCTTGGTGCGCAAGGTATGGAAGCTATTCGTGAACTCCAGAACTGATTGGCCCTTCTCTTGCCATAGTGTGGTCCATCTCATGTATTGGTCCTCATAGTTGCCAACAGGGTAGTATTGTTCTTGACGCTATCGACAGGCGTTGAAGGATGTGGGAAAAATTCTCCATCATTTCGTCCCTCTGTCGCGTGAGAGCTTGCTCAAGCAACAGACTGATAGGATCATCTGCTCCATAGTTTTTCTTTTCTTCCACCATTGAGGGTTTCTTGGGTGTGCGAGAGCGATTTTCCTTGAGAGAGACAAGCTTGAGACCCAACTTTCTATACTCGGACCTCGTCAGGGAAATGCAATGAAAAATGATCAAGACCAACCTGCTCTGATACCACAGATCCAGATTATTTTCCGCACGAAATGAGAGCGGGGATATAATAAAGAAATGCACAGAGATATTGCAGATATTCAATAATATAACAGACATGTATCAGAGATGCAACCATAAACATATATATATAGTAATACACGATTTCTATTAATCAAAGAAATGTACAAAGACTGTAAAAATACAGAGTGAAAGACTCCCTAGAATGGTGGCAGCTTATCTCTGAGAAGAGATGTGATGGTTACTCGCATTCGTAAGAAGATGATTACAATGAGGCTCGGAAGGCCCTTTTACAATAGACAGGAATTCCAAAAGTCCTAGACATCCAAAAACCTAACCCTAGGAGATGAAGCGCAAAAAGTCATGTGGGCCCCGTTTGGGTAAGTGAGTACATCAACTTCCTGGGGTCGTAACTTTGGCATACGATCTCCGTTTTAGGCATGTGATAGCTCGTTGGAAAGGTATTGTCGAGGATATTCATTTTGGAGGCTCAATGATGGCTTTGACTATCATTGAGAACCTCGATCTCGAAAAACCTTTATTTGGACCCTCAAAATGGCACCGGAAGTTAAAACCTGCTAAAAATAGTAAATTGCCAAAATAGCCAGAAAACTATTTTGAGCCATTTAGAAAAGGTGGGTGGCCACCGATATCCACCTAGATCAATCCTCCCTCATTAGGAATCAATGGTCTCCATTGCGTTGAGTTCCCAGGGGAGAGGGAAAAGCATTTGTTGAATCTGTATCTTGGTGAGCTGCTTGTCTTGTTGGAGAAGTCGTGTTGCTTAGTTTGTGAAAATCTGTCACGAACCTGTGGCTGGAAGGTTTGGAACTTTTTAACCAGTCTGGCTATTTTAAATGACTGTGTGAAGAATCAATATTCGTGCTTTTCTCCAACCTTGCCGACCTGCTTCTATTGGATAGAAGGTGCTTGGGCCGAAGCTTTGGTGGCTGCAGTATCCTTATGTTCACCCTTTGAATAGATTGTGGAGAAGATGAACTTTGTAGTATGAGATACTACCTTGTGGCACTATTTAGGTGGGGCAGTAGTTGGAACTCCCTCTGGTATCTTGTAAAGATGACCCCCTAGAGTAATAATGACACTATGGGGTCGAGACTCGTAGATAGCATGGCGTTTCCACATATATGGCTGGCCCAAGAGAACATCATAGACATCCAGTGGGGCAACATCACATAATACCTCATCCTTGAAGGGTTGGATGTCGTATGACAATCGACACTGCTAGCTGACACGATGATCTCGTCATTGGCGAAGCCACCCAATGCTGTATGGTTGCGGGTGTGGTGTTGTCGACAATCCCAATTGTTTGACAACCTCTGCTGAGATGAGGTTCTTCTGGCTTCCGCTATCAACAATAAATTGCAGTGGGGTCCCCTTCACGCACATCTGTGAATGAAAAAGGTGCTCCCCCTCTTCTGGATCTATTAGTTCTTCTGGTTGAATTGTTGCGGTCGTGAAAATAGCAGTGGGGTCTTCGTCGATGATCTATCTTTTACCAGTATTTTCAGAATCGGATTCTGAATCAGGGTTCGACTCCTTGTCTTTGATCTCGCCCACCAATGACTGTTTTGAGTGACATTTTTCGGTGTTGTGCCAAGGAATTTTGTGGAAATCGCACCATTTTCCAGTGTCCTTCTTTGTCTTCCCATGACTCTTCTTTTCCTGTGTCTTGAACTGGTTTTCAGGAGACTGTTTTTTAGGGTTGTCTTTGTCATACTTTGGTGGTTGTTGCGGATTTGCAGACCCAAATTCCCTTTTATTCTAGTGCTTAAATTTCTTCTCAATTTTAACAGCATATTGATAAGCAGCATCGAGTGATGAGATGTCCAGAAAATCCATTTCAGTCTGGATGTATCTATGTAGAGCCCCATGGTATTTTAGAACCAAATGTCGTTCAGAGTCTTTGATACCTAGCTTGGTGCGCAAGGTATGGAAGCTATTGGTGAACTCCAGAACTGATTGGCTCTTTTCTTGCCATAGTGTGGTCCATCTCATGTACTCGTCCTCATAGTTGCCAACAGGGTAGTACTATTCCTTTACCGCATCCACAAAAAATTTCCAGGTGGGCATAGCCCCATATATTCCAGAATCCTCTGTGGAACTCTACTCCTAGTAAGTTTCCCACCAATGTTTGAGATGGGGGAGAGCCTTAAGGAGTGCGAAGGTGATCTTTTCCTTGTCTGAAAAATTATGAACAGAGAAATAACCTTCAAGCAGATTTAACCATTTATCTAGGGCATCTGCATCTATTTGACCTTCAAATACGGGAATATAAAAACTAACCTGTACCTTGAAAGGCAAGGTGCCTCCAAAGTGGTCACTTGATGAAGATGCGCCTAATGCTATCGGTAGGCATTGAAGGATGTGGGAAAAATTCTCCATCATTTCGTCCCTCTATCGCGTGAGAGCTTGCTCAAGCAACAGACTGATAGGATCGTCTGCTCCATCGTTTTTCTTTTCTTCTGCCATTGAGGGTTTCTTGGGTGTGTGAGAGAAATTTTCCTCGAGAGAGACAAGCTCGAGACCCAACTTGCTTTACTCGAACCTCGTTGGGGACATGCACTGAAAAACGATCAAGAGCAGCCTGCTCTGATACCACTGATCCAGATTATTTTCAGCACGAAATGAGAGCGGAGATATAATAAAGAAAGGCACAGAGATATTACAGATATTCAATAATATAACAGAAATGTATCAGAGATGCAACCATAAACATAGATATACAGTAATGCACAATTTCTATTAATCAGATAAATGTACAAAGACTGTAAAAATACAGAGTGAAAGACTCGCTAGAATGGTGGCAGCTTATCTTTGAGAAGAGATGTGATGGCTACTCACATTTGCAAGAAGATGATTACAATGAGGCTCGAAAGGACCTTTTACAATAGACAGGAATTCCAAAAGTCCTAGACATCCAAAAACCTAACCCTAGGAGATGAAGCACCAAAAGTCATGTGGGCCCCGTTTGGGTAAGTGAGTACATCAACTTCCCGGGGTTGTAACTTTTGCATACGATCTCCGTTTCAGACTTGTGATAGATCATTGGAAAGGTATTGTCAAGGAGATTCATTTTGGGGTCTAATAGATGCATTTTTCTATCATTGAGAACCTTGATCTCGAAAACCTTCATTTGGACCCTCAAAATGGCACCAGAAGTTAAAACCTGCTAAAAATATTAAATTGCCAAAATGGCCAGAAAACTATTTTGAGCCATTTGGAAAAGGTGGGTGGCCACCGATATCCACCTGGATCAATCCTCCCTCCTTAGGAAGCAATGGTCTCCATTGCGTTGAGTTCCCGGGGGTGAGGGAAAAACATTTGTTGAATCTGCATCTTGGTGAGCTACTTATCTTACTGGAGAAGTCGTGCTGCTTAGTTTGTGGAAATCTGTCACGAACCTGTGGGTGGAAGGTTTGGACCTTTTTAACCAGTCTGGCTATTATAGATGACTGTGTGCAGAAGGAATATTTATGCCTTGCTGCAACCTTATTGACCTGCTTCTGTTGGATAGAAGGTGCTTGGGCCGAAGCTGTGGTGGCTGCAGTATCCTTGTATTCACCCTTTGAACAGATTGTGGAGAAGATGAATTTTGTAGTATGAAATACTACCTTGCGGCACTATTTAGGTGGGGCAGTAGTTGGAACTACCTATGGTATCCTTTAGATATGACCCCATAGAGTAATAATGACACTACGGGGTCGAGACTCATAGATAGCATGGCGTTTCCACATATATGGCTGGCCCAAGAGAACATCACAGACATCTAGTGGGGAAACATCACATAATACCTCATCCTTGAAGGGTTGTATGTCGTATGACAATCGACACTGCTGGATGACACGAAGATCTCATCCTTGGCGAAGCCACCCAATGCTGTATAGTCGCGGGTGTGGTGTTGTCGACAATCCCAATTGTTTGACAACCTCTGCTGAGATGAGGTTCCTCTGGCTTCCACTATCAACAATAAATTACAGTGGGGTCCCCTTCACCCACATTTGTGAATGAAAAAGGCGCTCCCCCTCTTTTGGATCTGTTGGTTCTTCTGGTTGAGTTGCTACGGTCACAACAATAGCAGTGGGGTCTGCGTCAATGATCTGTCCTTTACCAATATTTTTAGAATCATATTCTGAATCAGGGTTCGGCTCCTTGTCTTTGATCTCGGCCACTAATGACTGTTTTGAGCGACATTTGTCGGTGTTGTGCCAGGGGCTTTTTTGGAAATCGCACTATTTTCCAGTGTCCTTCTTTGTCTTCTCATGACCCTTATTTTCTCGTGTCTTGGACTGGATTTTAGTAGACTGTTTGTTAGGGTTGTCTTTTTCATACTTTGGTGGTTGTTGTGG
>ML791111.1:177037-188513 GCA_009831015.1 Picea engelmannii | reverse complement strand
AATGTTTGACATGGGGGAGAGCCTTAAGGAGTGCGAAGGTGATCTTTTCCTTGTCTGAAAAATTATGAACAGAGAAATAACCTTCTAGCAGATTTAACCATTTATCTAGGGCATCTGCATCTATTTGACCTTCAAATACGGGATAATCAAAATTAACCTGTGCCTTGAAAGGTGAGGTGCCTCCAAAGTGGTCACTTGATGAAGATGCGTTTGATGATATCGGCAGGCATTGAAGGATGTGGGAAAAATTCTCCATCATTTCGTCCCTCTGTCGCGTGAGAGCTTGCTCAAGCAACAGATTGATAGGATCGTCTACTCAATCGTTTTTCTTTTCTTCCACCATTGAGGGTTTCTTGGGTGTGCAAGAGAGATTGTCCTCGAGAGAGACAAGCTTGAGACCCAACTTGCTATACTCGGACCTCGTCGGGGACATGCACTGAAAAACGATCAAGAGCAGCCTGCTCTGATACCACTGATCCGGATTATTTTCGGCACAAAATGAGAGCAGAGATATAATAAAGAAATGCACAGAGATATTGCAGATATTAAATAATATAACAGAAATGTATCAGAGATATAACCATAAACATAGATATACAGTAATACATGATTTCTATTAAACAGAGAAATGTACAAAGACTGTAAAAATATAGAGTGAAAGACTCGCTAGAATGGTGGCAGCTTATCTCTAAGAAGAGATGTGATGGATACTCGCATTCACAAGAAGATGATTACAATGAGGCTCGAAAGGCCCTTCTACAATAGACAGGAATTCCAAAATTCCTAGACATCCAAAAAGCTAACCCTAGGAGATGATGCGCCAAAAGTCATGTGAGCCCCGTTTGGGTAAGTGAGTACATCAACCTCCCAGGGTTGTAACTTTTGCATACGATCTCCGTTTTAGGTGTGTGATAGCTCGTTGGAAAGGTATTCTTGAGGAGATTCCTTTTGGGGGATCAATGATGCCTTCCTCTATCATTGAGAACCTCTATCTCGAAAAACCTTCATTTGGACCCTCAAAATGGCACCGAAAGTTAAAACCTACTAAAAATAGTAAATTGACAAAATGGCCAGAAAACTATTTTGAGCCATTTGGAAAAGGTGGGTGGCCATCGATATCCACCTAGATCAATCCTCCCTCATTAGGAAGCAATGGTATCCATTGTGTTGATTTCCCGGGGGAGAGGGAAAAGCATTTGTTGAATCTGCATCTTGGTGAGCTACTTGTCTTGCTGGAGAAGTCGCGTTGCTTAGTTTGTGGAAATCTGTCATGAACCTGTGGCTGGAAGGTTTGGACCTTTTTAACCAGTCTGGCTATTTTAGATGACTGTGTGCAGAAGGAATATTCGTGCTTTTCTGCAACCTTGTAGACTTGCTTCTGTTGGATAGAAGGTGCTTGGGCCGAAGCTGTGGTGGCTGCAGTATCCTTCTGTTCACCCTTTCAACAGATTATGGAGAAGATGAATTATGTAGTATGAGATACTACCTTGTGGCACTGTTTAGGTGGGGTAGTAGTTGGAACTACCCCTGGTATCCTGTAGAGATGACCCCCCAGAGTAATAATGACACTACGGGGTCAAGACTCGTAGATAGCATGGTGTTTCCACATATATGGCTGGCCCAATAGAACATCACAGGCATCCAGTGGGGAAACATCACATAATACCTCATCCTTGAAGGGTTGGATGTCATATGACAATCGACACTGTTGGCTGACACGAAGATCTCGTCCTTGGCAAAGCCACCCAATGTTGTATGGTTGCGGGTGTGGTGTTGTCGACAATCTCAATTGTTTGACAACCTCTGCTAAGACGAGGTTCTTCTGGCTTCCACTATCAACAATAAATTGCAGTGGGGTCCCCTTCACCCACATCTGTGAATGGAAAAGGTGCTCCCCTTCTTCTGGATCTGTTGGTTCTTCTGGTTGAATTGTTGTGGTCACGACAATAGCAGTGGGGTCTGTGTCGATGATCTGTCTTTTACCAGTATTTTTAGAATCAGATTCTAAATCAGGGTTTGGCTCCTTGTCTTTGATCTCGGCCACCAATAACTGTTTTGAGCGTCATTTGTCGGTGTTGTTCCAGGGGCTTTTGTGGAAATTGCACCATTTTTCGGTGTCCTTCTTTGTCTTCCCGTGACCCTTCTTTTCCTGTGTCTTGGACTGGTTTTCAGGAGACTGTTTGTTAGGGTTGTCTTTGTCATACTTTGGTGGTTGTTGCGGATTTGCAGACCCAAGTTCCCATTTTTTCTAGTGCTTAAATTTCTACTCAATTTTAACAGCATATCGATAAGCAGCACCGAGTGATGAGATGTCCAGTAAATCCATTTCAGTTTGGATGTATCTGTGTAGAGCCCCACGGTATTTCAGAACCAAATATCATTCAGAGTATTTGATACCCAGCTTGGTGTGCAAGGTATGGAAGCTATTGGTGAACTCCGGAACTAATTGGCCCTTCTCTTTCCGTAGTGTGGTCCATCTCATGTACTGGTCCTCATAGTTGCCAACAGGGTAGTACTGTTCCTTTACCGCATCCACAAAAAATTCCCAAGTGGGCACGGCCCCATATATTCCAGAATCCTCTGTGGAACTCTACTCCCAGTAAGTTTCCCACGAATGTTTAACATGGGGGAGATCCTTAAGGAGTGCGAAGGTGATCTTTTCCTTGTCTGAAAAATTATGAACAGAGAAATAACCTTCTAGTAGATTTCACCATTTATCTAGGGCATCTGCATCTATTTGACCTTCAAATACGGGAATATCAAAATTAACTTGTACCTTGAAAGGCAAGGTGCCTCCAAAGTGGTCTCTTGATGAAGATGCGCGTGATGCTATCGGTAGGCATTGAAGGACGTGGGAAAAATTCTCCATCATTTTGTCCCTCTGTCGCGTGAGAGCTTGTTCAAGAAACAGACTGATAGGATCGTCTACTCCATCGTTTTTCTTTTCTTCTTCCATTAAGGGTTTCTTGGGTGTGCAAGAGCGATTGTCCTCGAGAGAGAAAAGATCGAGACCCAACTTGCTATACTCGGACCTCGTCGGGGACATGCACTGAAAAACGATCAAGAGCAGCCTTCTCTGATACCACTGATCCGGATTATTTTCGGCACGAAATGAGAGCGGAGATATAATAAAGAAATGCAGAGATATATTGAAGATATTCAATAATATAACAGAAATGTATTAGAGATACAACCATAAACATAGATATACAGTAATACATGATTTCTATTAATCAGAGAAATGTACAAAGACTGTAAAAATATAGAGTGAAAGACTCGCTAGAATGGTGGCAGCTTATCTCTGAGAAGAGATGTGATGGCTACTTGCATTCAGAAGAAGATGATTACAATGAGTCTTGGAAGGCCCTTTTACAATAGATGGGAATGACAAAATTCCTAGACATCCAAAAACCTAACCCTGGGAGATGAAGCGCCAAAAGTCATGTGGGCCCCATTTGGGTAAATTAGTACATCAACTTCCCAGGGTCGTAACTTTTGCATATGATTTCCATTTTAGGTGTGTGATAGCTCGTTCGAAAGGTATTGTCAAGGAGATTCATTTTGGGGGCTCAATCATTCCTTTGGCTATCATTGAGAACCTCGATCTCTAAAAACCTTCATTTGGACCCTCAAAATGGCCCCAGAAGTTAAAACCTGCTAAAAATAGTAAATTGCCAAAATGGCCAGAAAACTGTTTTGAGCCATTTGGAAAAGGTGGGTGGCCACCGATATCCACCTGGATCACTTCTAGGGAAAAATACCCTAACATAATCTCTAACGTTATATCTGTGACCTTATAATGAACTGTCCATATTTACAATGAAATTACAATATACTTTTACAAGGCAATTTTTGCTTCGAGGGCTTCGCCCCCGAACCCTCGCTGGGGGCCCACTTGCCCCTAGACCCCCCAACTGGGGGGATATCCCCCCCAAACCCCACAGAGGGGGTACCCCCCCTCTGCACTCCCCCCCGTGGAAGAGTGTACATACTTCTGGGTTGTAAATACTCCATGGGGTATAAACACAGCTGACAGCAAGGACCTCTGAATCAGGAAGATAATTAAGCTCCACAACCAACATAAAGTTTACCTTAGTGGGAATGTCAAAGTTCAAGATCCTATGGGAGAAGGGTGTTTTTCCCTCATACTAACCATGCATCTAACCAAGGGATCATGCCTGTGTTCTTAACCCCTTTGCTACAAAAAGGGATTTGTACTTAGCCCCTGAGTTTACCCAAAGGACCCATATGACCAGGGCCTAGGAACCATGCGCTAGTTCGAAAGGAGCTAGATCTTTTGGTTTCATGACTTCAGGACTTGTGATTCCACAATCCTCGAAAATAGTTGAAGGTTGAACTCATGAATCGATGAGGCCCATCGATCTGGGGATTCAACATAGACCACTCTGAGTTGTTAGATCAGACATAGGAAGGGAAGCGTTAAGTGCTTCATTGAAATGCTACTTCAAGAGAATAGGAATAGTCTAATGCCGAAGCCCCCAAATGTCAGAGTCATAGAGTTAATATGGATCTGAAAATTTGGAGACTTATCTCTTCAGGGGATTCATGCCGAGAGGATTCAGTAAGATCTGAAGTCAAAGCCGTGAATTAACAAGGACCATGGATCTATGGATCCAGGTGGATACATCTCAACCGTAGGATGGGGGTTGATGTGGCTCGCTCATGCCATCATGGGTGACGTGGACTCGCAACCAATGTGACATGTGTCACCCAATTTTGGAAAATTCACATACCCATTGTGCATGTTATAGCATGACACGTGTCACCCCCTAGCAAGGACACATGTCACCCCTTGACCCTTTCTACCTGTCAGTTCCTGGTTTGTGCCCGCCTAACCAATGTGGCTGGTGACGTATATGGGACTCTGGGAGTTTGGGTAACTTTTGGAGCTCAGGGGTTGTTAGCACCAGAAGTCACCTCTGGATTGCAGAAGAGGTAAGCCCAATACCCATCTGTTTTATGTCACAATTTTCTTATAAGAGGGTCAAATGGGTGCAATCTCGAGATAATATCATCTGAAATTAGAAAAACTGGAATGATATGCACAAGCAGGTGAGGGCCTAGTTTAATTTCAATCAGTACCTTGTAGTAAGGGTGAGTAAGAGGAAGACTTTGGCGAGAAAATTTAAAGTTTTGTCGAAGACATCCGGTCTTCAAGCAACCCAGGAAGAAAACTTGAACACAATATCTACTCAAATTCAAATCTCAAATGAACTGAAAGGAATTAAAACATCACTATAATCAAACTTTCATCATAATGCAGTCACAATAATTGAAGTGAATCGTTCAATCATAAACTCTTCCACTATCGGAGGAAAACAAGAGGGAGAAATAAAGCTTACTGTCATTAAACAAGAAATCTCAGACTACAAAGCATGACCAGAGAACTAAAGTGTTCATTAAAACTTTACAAATCGAGAGCTTTTCTCTACCATCAACCATAACAAATTCTCAAAACTGAGTATTTATACTCAGAACAATTCACCCCACGAGAAATGTGATATGGCTATTACATTCAAAGATTTGTGTTTTCATCTTCCTCTGTCAGATTGCACTTGCATTCTCTTATCATACACAATATCAGATCAATATGGGATTCACTTGAAAATCCATGGCAGGGGAATTTTCGGTTAACTGTCTTCCCTCCATGGCCAATTTTCAATGCTTTCCAATTAAGTGGTGAGATGAAGTTTCAACCACCTTCCCCATTTTCATTAACTACTTTCATCGGGATTAGGGCGACACCTGACACCCATGAATGTCCCAAGTGAGATCACAACTCCTTCAAGTCGATTCCAACACCTCGAGGTCACACATATATTTTTCTATGACCAACTCGGGCACTTTGATCCTTTGCACAGCTCCTTTTCATCTGACCTTGGGCTACGACTGTGTGCCTAACTCTTGGACGCTTCGGAATTTCACGTTTCGTGAGCTTGCATTGTGATCCTACTAAAATTTTCGAGTCGTGAAAGCGTGATTTTTTGGATCGGGCGACACGTACCTCTTTGCATCAGATGGCCCTACTGAACATCAACATTTCGGGACCTTGAGTCGTCGACATTTCTCACTTCAGTTCCCCGAAACGAATTTTTCCATGTTGATCCTGCGCCATGTGTCTTTCTTGAATGGACAATCAAGATCATTTCTGGACTTCACATGTCATGAGTCTTCAAGACTCTACCCTCCTACTTTCCTGACTCGCAAAATAGCGAAAAGTTGATCCATCTGTCCAGATATCTCCTTTGATCAATGATTGCGATCTTTTCATGATTTTGCATTTCTCGAGTTCTAATGACTTGCTCCTTGACCTCTCCATCTTGCGAAAAAAAAAATGATAATATTGCACCACGTGTCCCTCCCCGTGCCAATGGATAGGATTGACCTTGAGATTTTGGACCTTTGTTTGATGCTAAACTTGGCACAACTATATGATCCCAATCACCTGATGGTCGTCGATCTAATCTACCTGATGGATCTCTACCACCGAAAGTTGATATTTCTTGCTCGCTTGATTTGAGTTGATATGAGACTGCCTCAAGTTTTGCATCTAGTTCTCACGAATGTGGCCTGTGTAATTTACTCAAATGACTAGCTAAGGGCTCGGGAGAACAAAGATCAGCGACAGAAGTAAAGGAAGGAGTGATCGACTTTACGGAAAAAAATAAGGCTTTAGGGTTGATACATTTTAGGCAAGTTGAAAAGGAAAAACGGGTCAATCAAATGGATGGAGACAAACAGAGGAAAAAAATACAAGCCGAGAAGAAAAACTTATGATAGGGTCTGCAAAAGGAGGAGAGGCAGGAAAAAATTGAAAACTTAGGTAGAAACCACAAAATCCTAAGGCTCTAACAAGTTTCTGTGATAACAGGGGTTTTGGGGCATGTTCTAATTTAGGAACAACAAACATAAAACATCGGGCTTTGAACACCCAAGGGCCAATGTAATGTCCCCACTTTGGGATATCATCACAGTCTAGAGATTTATGATGACCAGAGTAGCTAGATGGATGTTATAGCAAGTACAAGGGTATTTGAGAGGCATTGTGGGGTCCATCTTGTATCGATGATCATATTCCATCATTATGAGCCCTTCCGCACAGGTTGGCTTTGGTTTCGTTGCATTCCGACGATTTCCATGATTTTGATTATTTTAAGCTATAAGTCAATGGAATTCACTGAAGAGGTCATTTTGGGCACATTACTTGGGCACATTACTTGGAGGAACCTCTTAGTGTAATATCTCATTGGAATCGGAAGGAGAAACACTACAGGATGGGATGTCTATAAGTGACTTTCAGTGGCCAAGGAAGCCACAAGGAGAGATAAGGAGCTTTTCAAAGGTAAAAAGGTTAATTAATTAATTAAAGTAATTTAATTAATTAATTAAATATTAATAAAATGAAAGTCACTTTGGAGGGACAAGGTGAGCCAAAAAGTATAAAGGAAAGGCAAGGGCCTCTTCTCATTCATTCTTGTATGATCTTATTTTGATTTCTGGCTTCTAGCTAGTGAGCCCAATATTGGGGGTTTTAAGGGTTTTGACATAACAAACCCTAGAGGATGATTTGGTGGTGAAAGATTCCAACTATCTTGTCCCAAGCTTGGTCTCAGAGATGAAATACTCTCCCACACCATTCTAGTTCTAGATCTAATCAGTTGCAGGAGGATTCTACATCAGTTTCATGTGCAGATAGAGAGGGGGTGCACCAGTTGAGGGATTCTAGCAAGAGGGGTGCACCATCTTTGGAGAGAGATTCGTTGTAGAAGATTGGCAGGGCTGTTGAGGATTCTATCACTTGGGTTTTCATTGCAGGGCCTTGGACATTAGATCTAGTTCTTTCTGAGATAGTTTTATGGATCAGATTATTTCTTGAGCAGTGGGGCGAATTGAAGAGAAGGAGGACGTTTTTAAGATCCAGATCTAGTCCGTTTGGAGGGGTTACACTTCAGATCTAACCCTGAGACTTTACCTAGTGACTTGTAGTATCCCAATCTATATTTCTAGAGAGTTTCAAAGCATTTGGAGGCCTCCTTCAGCAGGGCCGAATTATCTAGGGTTTTAGTCATCCAGTGGGGCGCACCATTCAGTGGGGGATTTCAGATCTACAGAGATTGAGAGGGATCTTGGAGATTCGGTCACCTGGGTTTTTCTTACCATCATCTGATCTATCAGTTGGAATATTTATTAGGGTGATTGGTCACTGTTGGTAGCAGGGCCGAATTATCTAGGGTTTCAGTCATCCAGTGGGGTGCACCATTCAGTGGGGGATTTCAGATCTACAGAGATTGAGAAGGATCTTGGAGATTCAGTCACCTGGGTTGTTCTTACCATCACCCGATCTATCAATTGGCATATTTATTAGGGTGATTGGAAACTTTTGGCAGCAGTGCCGAGTTATTAAGGGTTTCAGCCTTCTATTAGAGAATGGCATTCTTCAGCTGAAGAGTTTGGCATTCATATCTGCTTGTATTGATCTTCATTTCTCATTTAGCCTTTAGATGCATATTTTGTATTAGCGGGAGCATTTTGTAGCAGCTCTTATGTATTGTCTATCTTCTTGGCCATCTGTTGAGCATTCCAGATCGGCATCTTCATTGTAGCAGGTTTCTTTATTTTATGAATAAAGAAGAATTGAGATGTTTTGGCTTGTCTATCTTATTGCATATGGTTGAGGTATGTTCCATGGTTATCTCTTTCTGTTATTTGCTGCATACACACATATAAACACATCTAAAAGGTAGATCAAAAAAGTGTTTGACGAAATACCTCACTCAGGAAAAGTTTTAAAAAGACACCAAAACAGTGATGATCCTTGCATAATGGCTTGGGACCATTACAGCCAAGGCCACATGGAGAAATTTTGGGAGTTTGGGATTTTGGGCATAGTATGGTAAAAATGAATTCTCAACGGAGATCTCTGAATGGATAAGACCATGTGGAAAGACCTCGAGACATCGGGGATTAGGAAAAAGGTATGTTCAACACCAATTATTGAAGCCCCATTTTAACCATATATCTCAGCGGAGGATGTGAACCGTTGATCGCCTCCACTATTCGACGATATGAGAATTTGACAACACTTTTGGAATTCCTGAAGTCTGGGAACTTTCGAAGTGCCAAAACCTTTGCTAACGCAGGTTCTTAGCTCCTAGTTTTCATTTCGAGGACACAAGGAAGACTCCGCTAGCTGGTTCAAGCGCACAGTGAGAGATGTAACTTTCGGGGGATCTCTTGAAGAGGGTTTTTCTTAAGTAAGAGAGCGAAAATGAACCAGGGAAAGAAAAAAATTGATTCCCCATCCCTAGAAAGGTTATTTAGGGGTTGGGTGTGTTAAAGACCCATTCCATCACATCTCACACAACATTTTTAAACTTATTCAAGATTCCATTTTTACAAGAAAATTGACCTTTTACTTGTAGGATTACCAAATTTGTGTCACCTTGGATTTTCAAAAGCATTCCCATATCCTTATCCATGTTTAACACAAGTAAAATAAATTCATATTCAACCACATTATGTGTTTCTTCCAATTCTAAGCGAAATTCATAACATAAAGTGTCACCCAAGTGGGATGTAAACACAATCCCTATACTGACCCCCATTCTAGACGTGGTTGCATCAAAGCTAATCATCCAACAAATATGGACATTTTCTTAGGGTTCTACCTCAGTTTCTAGAATAGTATAAGATTCAAACTATTCCTTATATAAAACCAACTCATTCATAGGATCTAAAGGTTCTTCTACATGATATCTTCTGATTTTTTCATGGTGCAAAGTCACAAAGGTATTCTTACAAGTAGGGATGTATGCATAAGATAGGTCCATTTGGATGCTACCTCCAATATTATTATCCCACATCTATTAACAATGAAATGTCCTGGTAAAATGCCAATATTACACATTGAAGATCTTTTATTAAATTACACACTAAATAACCTCTTTGGGGTCCATAAAACAAATATTTCTATAAGGAATTATGATTTTTAATCCCAGTTGATTCATTATAGTGTGAGGCATTACATTGGATGAAGCTCCAAAATCCAACATACAATTATGCAACAAAGGGTTGGGGACCTAGGCTCTTCCTTTCTTCTTGATTCACGGTTTGGAGAATGATAGGGAATCTTCACTATCATATACAACTTGGGTTGATTGACTCATTCTCCAAGCCCCAAAAAATTCCTCAAAAGGAATATTTCTAACTCAACAATGGAAACATGTACCTTGGAATTACCCATCCAACATATTACATCCAATTTCAAATCAAAAGGATTACTTTGAGGTACCTCCACATTTGGTCCTATAAGTTGATTATTGATCTATAAAATTTCATGGATATTCCACACAACTTCTCATCACAACAGATATGATAAAATACTAAAAACTAAAATGTGAAGGTTAATTTCCTTTAGATCTCAAATTTTTTAATTATTGGTTTTCTACTTAAAATGTATGAAATAGTTGAAATGCAAAAAATAGAAAACCTAAATAAATACTCACACACCATTCATAATAGCACACACCGCCGATATATCCACTTCGAAAAGAGGTTTAGGAGCTAGCGGATGTGTGTGCCAAATATGATATGAAATATAAACAATGTGACCAACTTCATATTTTTAATTAAATGACTATCACTCAACAACTACAACTTCAAAGAGGTAAGATCCACTTTTAAGCTATTATAGGGAACAAAGAGTGTAATCAACTAGAATAAATCCATGTTTCAATGTATGATTTGATTACTAATTGATTATATGCTAGAACAAGGAGAAGCTTATGTTTTTCCACAACTTCTAACTATGTTTTATTGTAAACTAATGGAGAAATTTCAGATTTGAAGTGAAGTGAGAACCATCAAAGAGAAAGAAAATCCTCTTGTAAGAAAGATGTCTTGGATAGTGTCACTAGGGAAAGAGATATGTAATCAAATAATATCCCAATAAGTGTTAGGATCAAGTTCTAAATATTATAACAATTAAATAATAAAGAACTTGATAAAATGATGGTGAATCTTCCTAGAGTTTCCAACATTAGCACTTGGAATTCACCAATGGAATCTCCAAATAAAAGATAAACGATTATAAGAAATTAGAGATCAATTTCACCATTATATATGTAATGTAAACTCATAATAACAATCTATAAATGAAATGTAAACTGGGTGTAAGAAAATATGAACCTTTAAGCACCAAACCCTAGCCTTAGGGTTTCTATAAATATGATTTTTTATTGTCGTTATGTATTATCCAAATTTTAGAAATCCTTAAATCATCCCACAAAATGTTAGATAAAACCTTGAAGAAAAATTCTATAGGGTTTTTTTGTCATATTAGGGTTATATAGAAACAATTAATCACAAACCCTTGATAAAACAAGTCTAGAAAATGAAAGAAACCATTAACTTTGCACTAGACTTGGTAAAAATCTAAATTAAGATTTTTCTTTGA
>ML791111.1:166639-176872 GCA_009831015.1 Picea engelmannii | reverse complement strand
TTTTTTGTTAGGGACATTAAATCTCCTTTCTCTTCGAACAATTTATTTCGAAAGACATAAAGTTATTGTAAGTAGGTGGTTGTCATCACTATTGACCTTCACAAGGTTTATGTGCACCACTTCACTGATACAACTAAATGCCATTATAAAAGATTTTATCGTTGAGTTACTCCATGCTGCACAATAATCACATATATAAAGGTTAAGGGATAGCTTCGCTATACCCTAGACTCTCAATTACTAACCTTTTTATTTGCTAATTTATGTATAAAGGTTTATCGTTCACATTAGTAAACTCCACTAGAATCACAATCATCTCCATGCATAAACCTTAACGTTATATTTGTTAAATCCTACTAGCGTTGCAACCCTCTTCATGCATAGCATTAACATTTATACTATTAATGCCCCACTAGCATTATACCCATCTCTAAGCATATCATTAACATTTTTTTTTATTAAACCCTATTAGCAATACAACCATTCCAAGGCATAAACGTTACTTATATCATATAGGATCTATACGAATTCGGGTTCCAACAATGCATACACCTTTATCAAAATTTCAAAGGCCTTAATTTAATGGTAGCTTTACATTTTGTTCTAATTGTCTAAGTAACAGACTTTGTGAAAAAGGTTTGTGGTTAAACATCCGACCACTAATAACACAGTATTGAATATGGTTGTCGGTTAGGCATCGTTAAGGAACCCAAATGATAACAGTTATCCCTCCTGAATTCATTGACACTAACGAACCATATGGTCATACCTTAATTAAGCGAGAGATTAGGCATGACAATTGGGTATAGTCGTGCCCTAACTAGGTTGTCCTCACCTTGCAATAACTTGGTATGAAGTCGAATGAGGGACTTTTCAGACACTGAATTGAAACCTATGTTTAGTCTATCAATGGCTCCTGTAAGGGTGCCTCTTGAGGGCTGTCGCTCGGCACCATGTCCAATGCAAAACATGCCACCTCCCTCCTGTCACATGGCAAGGTACAATATTCATAACTATCGCTATTACTCAGCTCAGAGAAAGGTTTCTAGGGTTATCGTTTCATTCTCCTTTGGCTCTGTGACTTTTGCAAAAACTCTCCAGTGCTAACCCCTGTGATATTCGACTCAGTGAACATGGCCCGAATCTTGTAGCTGGGCTCGAATTTGGGTAGGAAGAAATGAATAGGGGCGACTACTGGTTGGATGCTACTTTGTGCAAGGTAAGCCAATCTCTATCATTTTATTTTTGAGTTCTCTGTGATTTGTAGTGCACACCCCTCCTCATCTATTTCTCCTTACTTTACTAGTTCAGACTTTATCGGTTATGCATTAGAGTCTTAAGGGTTTATTGAGCATCCTTTAATTCTTAGGGTTTGTCGTCGCTCCATTTTATTTTCGATATTGGGTCTCAATCGTTAAACCCCGCAACTAATATTTCCACCTCTACGAAAACTTCATAGGAAGCTCTGGTGTGTGTTAACAACCCAACATGGAATGCAAAGCCGACAACATGAGAGTTTAGTTTCTAACAAGATTAGTTGAACTTACTATAATTTTTGTGTCTCGTACTATGTGATTACCCTTTGGTTCTACTCGGTAGAGGTTATGTTCTTGGATTGATTCTTTCCGTGAATCTAAAAGTTTTATACATTCCTGTCTAGATCTTTCTACTTGAAAACCGTCCTCTGTATTAAGGAAGAGATTTCATTATGTTCGAAAATCATATTTCTTGCAATATGAATGTTACGATTTTTTGTTCTTTTGAGTGTTTACAAAAGTGGTTTTCTTAGGTAAACATAGTTCTGCAACTCTGTCCAAATTCCAAACTATTGATCCCTAATTCTGAGAATATACATTCCGGATCTCATTATGATTTAAATCAATTCATGGCTGCATTAATATTATTTTTTTATTAAGGGAAGAGTTTTTCTGGTTCGTAAAGACTTATTGTGAAAAATTGTTACACCCTCGGATCATACGATGTATAGTCGCAAACCCTTCATGTGGATTGTTGTGATACTTCTTCGTTACTGTGTCAAGTTTTGTAACAGATTCGTTACTCTAAGTCTAAATACATTACTCATACTTTTTACAGGGATCGTAATAGCCATATGATGACACTGTGTGTAAATAGTTCAGACTCCAAACTTAATTAAAGTAATTACTTATAAGTTCTCGGTTTTTGTACTTTTGTGTTTGAAAAATTATCTATTACATTTCCTTCAGCCTAAATACAATATCAAAAGTAAGCCCCCGGGGGGCAGCTCAATTGCCAAGTGCCGTGATATGAAGTGTTATGTTCGATGAGGTTCCAAGTTCAAATCCCCCCGACTTACCCATGCCTGCGGAAGGGGCATACGTATGGCACCTGGAGGTTATAGTGGTAGCGGTCGGAATCGACCCCGTGTCACGCGAGTACGAGACCGGCCCAGTTGCCGATTCCGCCAGTCACAAAAAAAATATATATATCAAAAGGGTGATAAACACCTTTGTGTGAAAGGCATGGTACTGTGTGAATTATTCGGGTTATCAAAAGTATTAAATGTTTAGCATTGTTTCTTTCTTATTTACATTCCAAAATATTTGGTTAAGATTTTTCGTTATCGAACTAATGATGGGACCCCCTGTTTTCTTGTGAGGTTACCCATCATACTTTTCTGGGCCCACTCCTCCCCTTTGAGCCTGTGGATAGTGTGTTCAGTGACCCCAATGGGAAAAATCACCTGTGCCAAATCTCAAGCTAAGTAATATCCACGCGTTGAATCTTCAATAATCAATTTCGTTGATTTTTTCTTAACACTGTTTACAAAGTTTAGATTTATCTTCAATACTTAAATTCATTGATTCTTCATCACACTTGGTTACTAATTTCTCATTTACCCCCTTGCAGGTCTTAATCGTTTCGGGAAAACGGGTCCACGAGATCACCTTACTCAAAAGGTATTCGAGTTCCAGAATCTCGGCATTTTGATTTAATTTTCTCAGGTTCTGTTTAATTAATGATACAGGATTCCACCCTAGGGTACTCTATTGTTTTCACCTTTGGACTGAGGTTCCATATATAATCTGATTACCTATATTTTAATTCCTTCATGGAATGAACAGATTTGAACAAGGAAGAAAACCCTGAAATGAAAATGATTTCTGATTTAAACAGTTATGATAGCGTGTATTATATATACTGAAAGTTTGCTTATGGGTTTGTTGTAATATAAAAAGGACTGTAATTTTCTATGTCTTTGATATAGAGTGCTTAATGGAAATTACTTGAATTCTCTTGTAACTCAAGAATTCGATACAACTCCTTCTGTGTGTGAATACATTAGATATTTTATACAGCTCTGTGTAACTAAATATGCAACGATATCTATATATTTATATATATTTATATCTTGTCTTTGTTTCCAGAATTTCGTTTGGATTTTACAACAAGCCAATATTCCTTAAGTTAAATGCCTATACTAATATATATATATATAAGCATACATGGTAATGGTTGAAATTTTCAAGATATAATTCTATTTCACTTAGCTTGATTGCATATCCTAGGTATACATGTATATTCACATAACTCAACTTCATTAACAACTAACAAACACTAGCTTTCTTACTTTACTCAATGAATAAAATCAAACTGTAAAGGCTTATTCTACAATTCATTTTATTCTACCATCTATTAATCAATAAAACAATTCAACAAGAAAATGAGTAGATGTACATATATGAACAAAGTGTTGGGACAGAAAATGGAACAACCAAGTTCCACCCAACCATAGAACAAAACAACCAATCTACTTGTTTCGTTCATCCCCTAGCCTAACCATGAGTCCATAAGGATGAACTCCAATGCTCCTCTTTCTCTATAGTCCTCTTTGAGATAAGAAATTCCCCTTGCCTCACACCCAGAACAGTGCTCATAACAACAAGTGATATCCTTTCTCCAACATACTAAGCAGTGTCCTACCTCCTCCCATATGTTGTATATGCCAAAATCATCTAGTGCGTAGGTCTTTTCCCCCCTTCTGGAATTTTCGCGTATTTAGAAATCCCTGATTTTCAGGGGCTACCAATGGCCAAATTGCTCATTTGCCACGTGTAAAATTCCTCCATGAGGTAGTTCAAGCCTGTTCCCCACTCATGGAGTCATGGTCAGCTGATTTCAACCTAGTTGTTCCATTTCTCCTTCAACAATTAATATAAAAAATATTTGTCTCTTACAAGTGTCATAGTCAAAGAGTTGGTTGGGAAAATCAAATCTTTTCCCAACAGTCACAATAATTAATTACAATTAATCAAATTTCAAATTCGGAATTTCCATAACTGACAATAATTTTCCAAATACGAATTTGCCAAAAACAGAAATAAATTCCTAAGTGCATACAGACTTTAATAATAATTTATTTTTGGGTATATTACATCTTCTCCCCCTTCAGTACAAAACTATCCTCAATGTCCGTTCCCTTCTTGGAACAGGGTTGGATAAGATTTCTACAAATCTTCCTCCAATTCCCAAGTGGCCTTCTCAGGACGGAAGTGCTTCCATTGAACTTTTACCTGGATGATGGCTTTGTTCTGTAGTATTATTTCTCTCCTATCCAGAATGTGCAGAGGTTCCACTTGGAACTCACCTTCTGGTTCCACCTACACCATGTTCCAATCGATCATGTGAGTAGGATCATGAACATAAATTTTTAACAAAGAAAAATGAAATACATTATGAACTTTCAAATTTGCAGGGAGTGCAAGTTGATATGCCACGGGTTCAATTCGAGCTAAGAAATCGAAGGGCCCACAAAACTTGGGTGCCAACTTTGAACGATTTCCTATATTTAATAAACTTCTTCTTGATTTGACTTTTAAATACACGTGATCTCCAACTTGAAATTCCTGGTGTCTTGTTTTCAGATCTGTGTAACATTTGTGTATGTCATGTGCCTCCTTTAGATTATGTTGTACTTTTCTTACCATATTCTCCATTTCCTAGAGCATTTCTGGTCCCACCATGAGTCTATCAACTGGGTTATCCCAGCTAATTGGAGTTGTACACTTTTTGTCTTACAATACTTCAAAGGGGCTCATCTTAGCCAACGTCTGATAACCATTATTGTATGAAAATTCCACCAAGTGCAGGTATTCCTACCACTTAGTTGGTTTCATCCTTATTATCCCTGATTTTTAGGGATAACTAGGAGATCATGTCTCGAAGCCCACAGGTCCTAGACATGGAGTACCGAGAGCAGGATTGACCTGAGTATGGCCCTGGAGGCCATATCCTTTTCTTCTTCCATCATATTTGTTTTGTCAGTAGTAGCAACATCCATCACCATCGGCTTGGTCTTGTATCAGAAGAGGTTCTTGTTCCATGAGGTAATTGGTCCAAGCATCATGGTATGTGTCACTTTTGGTCATTGAAACCTTTAAATATATGCATTTGATTCCTTTTATATATAACAACTACTTGGATCTTACATTAGCCCACTTGACCATGCTTGGGGAAATTGACAGGGTGCCCTAGCAATCCTGTGCCCATAGGTCTTGGTTTGCCACTGGGGGGATTTCTAAAAATCCATCGTCTGCTCCCATCATAGCACCACTATTTCATCTTATCTCTCGCTCATTTATCCCATTCCCCTTGTCCAAGCATTGGGTTGACCTATTTGTACGATTGCACCTTATCTCGTGGGAAGAAGGGGCTAAAGGCCCAAAAGGTAAAAGCAGTTGGTAAAAGAAAAAATCCTAAAAATGAAACCTCGAGATGCTTCGCCCAGGGATCCCTAAGAAGGAAATAAAAGGCCTCTCAGCAAGAAACAAGAGGGACCCAGAAAATTGTTGATTAAGGCTGGTTGTCATTGATGTCAACCCTTGAAGAAAGACCCGTAGCACAAAGGTTTGGGTAATCGACCCAATATTGTTTGATGTAAATATGACTCATTATTTTTTTGTCATTGTTTATAAGAAGTACATATGGATCAACTCCAAAGTGGTCCCCTTATGGTGAAAGCCCTCACGAGAAGACACTTTGTGGAGTAAGAGAACCCATGCTTAATTGTGGAATAATGAGATGAAGGAAAGTGATTTTGTTAGGGAAAATATCCTAGATGGATAGTGCTTTTCATGTCATTTCTAGTGGTATGTGGAATGTCACATAATTCCTCACGGTTAGAGAGTTATGGCCATGAGAAGTTGGAGACCCCAGGTTTGGGTAATGGACCCAAGTTTGTATGATGGGTAATGGTATGAGTTATGATATATTTTTAGATAATACTATTCTATATGGATAGTACATGTCATGCCATTTCTGGTGGTATGTATAACGTCACATAACTTCTCATGGTTTGAGATTTATGGCCTTACGAAGTTGGAGGACCCTCATATGTCATCTAGAAGCCCCAAAAGGTCAAAGTAATCAAAGTGATTTAAGAGATTTTAAAAGGTAAATAATAAAGTGAAGTGATGAGTGTATTATAATTCAAAGTGAATATAAAATAAATTATTTCAATAATAAATTTAATGGAGAAATTAAAAGTGGACCCAACCCTAAAATAAGGAAAGTGGGCTAAGTGACCTAGAAGTTGTTTTTAAGGAAGCTACTTGAAGAGTATAAATAAGAGGCAAGGCTCTCTCATTTGAATCACACTTGAGAATATTGAATATCTATATGTTTTTGAGGTAACCAAGGATATCTAAACTGGAATTCTGAGTGAAGGTGAAGAAAAGAAGGCCGAAATGCAAGGAAGGATAAATTCTTTTGATGGTGCTTTCTAAGGTATGTTATTTTTAGGTCATCTCACCATTTTCGCTATAAATTTTTTTTCTATAATGATTTAGACTGTGAAATTTCTATGAAAGTAAGAAAACATATCCAAGTATCTTTAAAAAAAAATTCATATTGTGGGTCGTTGTATTTTTGGAGTTACACTCCGTGGAAAATAGGGTTTGTGGCCAGTCCTGAAACTAGTCAAAATCAGGTGTTTTGGGTAAAAATGTCATAACTTCTTCATAAAAGATAAAAATTTATTGAGACCATATGTGTTGGTTAGGGTACAATATGTTTTATTTTTTGTAATAGTTTCAGATCATTTCATCAAATATTTTGTGCAGGGCATGCTCTACAAGGTCGCTCTCTAGAATAAGCCAGAATTCAACAAGGTATGTCATTTTTTTTATAACTCCTTTTCTAAGTCGTTCCAGGTAGTGAAACTTGGAGGAATTTCATAAAACACACTGAAGAATATTGTGTATCGGTTTCAGATCATTATACATTACAGGTTCAAAGTTATGATTACTTCAAGTTAGGGTTTTTGACTAATCCAAAACTAGGCATGTGAGACTAAAGAAAAGTTTGATGAAAATGCTAGTCTCTTGTTTTTAAAGTTAAGGAAGGTTTGCAGGAATGTGATCATATACACCAGGTCTATTATACATCTACAAATCAGATGTGGATGATGAAATTGATGAGGGCTTTTGGTTGTGTTACATGTTGAGTACATGGTTGAGACAAGTAGTTGATGAAATGGCGCACATACATGAGGTGTATAGTAGATGATGTTGGTACATATTGATGAGTCATAGTTGATGAGTAGTTGACACATGATTGGAACATACTTGGTACATGGTTGGATGCACTTGTTTATGGTACAGGTTGATTACAGGTTGAGGTACAAGTTGATGCATGGTTTAGATTTATTGGTATAGGTTTACAGCGGTATATCTCACAGTGATAGTGTGACATTGGTTCCATTATTCTACTTCTACTTCAGGGTGGCAGGACGGGTCAAGGACAGGTGGTTGTAGCCACCTTTCGGTTGTAGCTGGATAACATTGGGGGTTGTAGCCTCCTTCTAGTTGTAGCCATAGAATTGGGGAGTTGGAGCTTCCCTCAGGTTGTAGCCTATGAAACTAGGGGGTTGGAGCCTCCTTCAAGTTGTAGCTGGAAAACAAAGGAAGTTGGTGCTTCCAATGAATGTAATTCTTCAAGACATATAAGAAAAAAGCATTCTGTGGTTTTCTCCCGATTTGGGTTTCCACGTAAAACACTGGTGTACTGTGTATGTGTGTGATTTTTTGTTTCTTACTGCTCATTATTGGATAATAATTCTACATTGATATAACATTTGAAGAAAAAAAATTATAATTACGCTATTACTAATTCACCCCCCCTCTCAGTAATCCAACAATTGGTATTAGAGCAGGTTCCTTCAGAAATCAGTTTAACCACTGAAAGGTAGATCATGGAGAGTACCAACTCACATAAAAATGGAATACCATAGTTTGATGGACAGAAGTATGCTTTTTGGAGCATAAGGATGAAGACATATATACAGGCACAGGGATTTCAAGTTTGGAAATCAATTGTAGATGGATACACAGCACCAGCAGTTCCACCAACAAATGACAAAGCAGTGAATCTCGATGAGAATAATTCCAAATCCATAAATGCAATTTTGAATGGTCTCAGTGATACGGTATTCACCAAAGTTTCACATTGTAAATCTCCTAAAGAGATTTGGGACAAGCTTTGAAATATTTATGAAGGAGATTCAAAAGTCAAAGCAGAAAATCTTCAAACTTACAGAGGTCAGTTCGAACAACTAAAAATGAAGGAAGATGAAGATATCGCGGGCTACTTCTTACGAGTCGATGAAACAATGAATGCAATCATAGGATTGGGAGAATAAATTGAAGAATTTGTAATTGTTAAAAAGGTACTAAGATCTCTTCCTATGAGATTCAACCCTAAGATATCATCACTAGAAGAAAGATCGGATCTAAACTTAATAAGCATGGATGAACTGCATGGAATCTTCATAGCATATGAGATGAGAAATGAACAGGGAAATCCAGATGTAAAAGAAGTAGCCTTCAAAGCATCCAAAAGATCAAAGCAAAAGAAAAAGGAACAAGAAGAATATAGCAGTAGCGGCGATGTCTCAGAAGATGATGAAGAAGTGGTCAATTTCGTCAAAAGACTGAACAAGGGAACCAACGGTAGGTACAGAGGTAAGCTTCCTTTAATTTGTTTTAATTGTGATGGTATTGGTCATCTTTCTAACAAATGTCTTCATAAGAAAAAGAGAAATGATGAAGGTTACTCAAAATACATACAAACATATAAAGGTAAAATAACTACAAAGAAAGTTTTCCAAAAAAAATTTTGCACCAAAGAAGACGTTTCATCATCAGATGAAGATGAAGTCAGTGACAGTGAAACAGGGAGAGTTCTATTCATGGCAGTAGAAGACTCTGATAAAGAAGACTCAGAAGAAGAATATGAAGAATCATATGAAGAAGAAATTGAAGAGGCAGAAATTGACTTCCGAGAAGAATTAATGAGTGCCATAGAAGTTATCAGAAGAGAAAAGAAGAAAAGAAAGAAACTACAGTAGAACTAGATAAGAAAAAAGACACTCAAGAACTAGAACAAATGATCACAAAATTTAAGATTCAAATAGAAGAAGATAAAATAATTGAAGAAGCACTCAAAGAATAGCTAGAAGGAAAGGACATGATCATTGGAAACCTGGAAGCAAATATTGTCACACTAAGAAAGGATATTCAAAAGAAAAATATGCAGAATAGATCAAAAGTTATGGATGACATTATCAACAGTCAAAAATCTTATCTTGACAAGTTTGGACTTGGATGCAATCAGAAAGAAAAGGGATCAATATCCAAAACAATAGAGCAAGAAACAAATCCAAAAAGTTATGCAGAAACAATCAAAGGGGATAAAAATATATACAAGGAAGATTATAGGGACACTTCTCCATCGAGAAGATTCATATTTCAGAATCAACAACAGATAGACAAGCCTCAAGAAGAAGAAGGATTCATAAGAGCACCTCCTTTCATAAGATCTTCAACTACCAGGTATCAAACTATATTTTTTGGTTTATGTTATGCATGTAATAATTTCGGACATAAAGATGTAAATTGCAGAGCTAACAACAGGAACAATAACTACTTAGAGAGCCATACACAAAGGGGTTATTCAAGAAGACCTCATGAAACATAGAGAAGAAGTTACAACGGGTTTGAATCTTTGAGCACTTAAGTGGAATGTTAGAAATGTAACAATTTTGGACACACGGCCAAAAATTGCAGAATGACAGTCCCTCCTAAAGAACCTCAACAGAGTCACAAACAAGAACCTCAGAAAATGACATGGATAAGAAAGCAAGATCAGTATAGCAATGAAGAATGCACAGTCGCTCTACAAGATAAACATAAGAAA
>ML791111.1:128605-166325 GCA_009831015.1 Picea engelmannii | reverse complement strand
TGGAAAAGGCACAATCCGAATTGGGAAAAAGAATGAAAAGGCAGAAAATGTTCTATTAGTAGAAGATATTAAACATAATCTTTTAAGTGTGAGTCAAATGTGTGACCAAGGTCATAAAGTTACTTTCGATTCACAAAAGTGTGAGATAAGAAAAGAAGGTTTAGGGAAATTGGTCGATGCAGCTACAAGAACTTCAAGAAACATATATGTGTTAAGTGAAATTGGAAATGAAAAGTGTAGTCTAGGAAAGGAAGATGAAAGTTGGCTATGGCACCGAAGAATGGGTCACATGCATTTTTATAACCTTGTCAAAGTCAGTGAAAGAGAAGTAGTCATAGAAATGCCCCAGATCACGAAATCAACCAACATTTTATGCAAGCATTGCCAACAAGGAAAGCAAACAAAGACCAGATTCAAATCAAAGGAATATTCAACAACAAAACCACTGGAAATTGTGCATACTGATCTAGTTGGACCAACTACAACAAAAGGATTAAAAGGTGAGAAATACTTTATGTTATTAGTTGATGATTATACAAGAATGACCGCAGTTTACTTTCTCAAGAACAAATCAGAAGCTTTTGAAATTTTCAAGATCTACAAGGAAATGGTTGAAAATGAGATGGATTCAAGAATCAAATGCTGAAGATCAGATAATGGAGGAGAATTCACCTCAAAGGAATTTATGGACTACTACAACAATCATGGAATAAAAAGGCAATTCTCCATCGCTAGGACACCTCAACAGAATGGAGTTGTTGAAAGAAAGAATAGGATAGTACAAGAAATGGCTCGAACAATGATAATGGATTCAAAGTTGATAGATATTTTTTGGACACAGGCAGTTCATACAACAGTTCACATTCAAAACAGAGTAATGCTCAGAAACAACACTGATAAAATTCCCTACGAGCTATGGAAAGGAAGACCAACAAATGTGAAGCACTTCAGAGTTTTTGGAAGAAAACGCTACATCAAAAGAGAAGATGGAAAAATGGGAAAGTTTGACTCTCATGTGGACAAAGGAATACTTGTTGGTTACTCAAGTACAAGGAAAGCATACAAGTGTTACAATCTAAGATTAAACAAAATCATGGAAAGCATGAATGTAACAATTGATGAAAAAGGCAAACCAGAATCAAAGAAAGAAGAAAACAAATCAATGGAACAAATTTTTGAAGAGAAAGATGAAAAAGAACAAGAAGAGGAAGAGGAAGTTGAAGACAATTCGATAGAAGTAGAAGAGAAAGTTCAACAAGTATCTCCAAAGACACCTAGCAAACGAGTACAAAAGAAGAAAAGTCATAGTTGATGAGTAGTTGACACATGATTGGAACATGCTTGGTACATGGTTGGATGCAATTGTTTATGGTACAGGTTGATTATAGGTTGATGCATGGTTGATGCACTTGTTTATGGTACAGGTTGATTGCCAGTTGAGGTACAGGTTGATGCATGGTTGATGCATGGTTTAGATTTATTGGTATAGGTTTACAGCGGTATATCTCATAGTGATAGTGTGACAGCGGTTCCATCATTCTACTTCTACTTCAGGGTGGCAGGATGGGGCAAGGACAGGTGGTTGTAGCCACCTTCCGGTTGTAGCCGGAGAACCTTGGGGGTTGTAGCCTCCTTCTAGTTGTAGCCAGAGAATTGGGGAGTTGTAGCTTCCCTCAGGTTGTATCCTGAGAAACTAGGGGGTTGGAGCCTCCTTCTAGTTGCAGCTGAAAAAAAAAGGAAGTTGGTGCTTCCAATGAATGTAATTCTTCAAGACATATAAGAAAAAAGCATTATGTGGTTTTCTCCCGATTTGGGTTTCCACATAAAACACTGGTGTACTATGTATGTATGTGATTGTTTATTTCTTACTGCTCATTATTGGATAATAATTCTACATTGATATAACATTTGAAGAAAAAGGATTATAATTACGCTATTATTGATTCAACCCCCCTCTCAGTAATCCAACAAAAATAACAAACAAGACCTAGTCAGAGGATAGGGGGTCTCATCACAAGCCAGCCTATTAGGTTCATGGGTACCTAATAGTATGACATTGCCACCATCTGGTTACCATGCCAGGGAAGTGACCTTTGGTTGCATGACCAAGGGAAAGGGGGTCTCATCACGAGCTAGCCTTCTCATCTCTGTGAAAGTACTTGTGGGTAACATTGTCATCTTTGGTCACCATGACAAGGCAATGTCCTCTGGTTAGCTCTTGAGTAAAAAGAAAAAAAAGAAGAAAAAGAAAATAAAAGAATAAAGCTAAAAAGGGAATAAAGGCAAGAACAAGCTTGGAAAAATATGCATCCATGACAGGTACAGCTCACCTTCTACAAAGGCACCCACAGATAACATTATGCATCCTTGTCTTTCACTTCACCCACATGTCTGGACATCCCCTAATCACATCACCTCACTTACATGTCTTGGATGAATCCTTCCTGGAAACTTTTCTTTTTCTTGTGGATACTAGCCCAATAGGACGTCTTGTCTTTGTCTCCAATCTTGTATTGCAGGTTTTTGTAATGTCATTGAGATAATGACAGATAGATTAGGGGTTTTATGTATATGTTTAATAATATTGATGATAAAATGTGATTGACATTGCTATGATCCCTGTGACTGATGAGCCCATGGAGGGCATAGCTTTTGATGTGTAGGAACATGCCTGATGGACAGGTACCATTTGGATCAGTACACATGGGGAGATGATTAGTTTGGACCTCCATGGGGCTGAAGAGACCACTATATGGACACTGAGACCCCATCAAGGGGGGAAGAGACAGGACGATGGTTGATCAAGGTTTTTCACCAGAGAAGAAGAGGGCGTTCCATCAGAGGCACTTTGACAGAGCCCGACCTAGGGCAGTTGGCATCTGTGGCATGATGGAGAGGCCCAAAGAGGGTTAACATTTTTCTCTTTATTGTTGCATTTTCCCTAAATATGGGCTAATGTCTCCCTTATAAGGGATGACGTCTCACTTTTTTCTCAATTAGGGTTTTAAAATGAACATTTAATGTAAAACAATATTATTTTGGTATTTTGGCCTTGTCGGCCTTTTTATGACTTAAAAGTTAAATTAGGTCATTGATACACTATATATGGAGTGTTTTGAATCTCATTTTATCATCAATTATCACTCACTCATTAGTGAGGTCTAATTTTAGCGCCCTATTGGGGTTTTTGGCTGATTCAAGAGAGGCGCACTTGTTGAAGGAAGACTTTTTTGGCATTTATGGTGTTTCTCTTGAAGGAAGGTTTTACAACTAGGGTTTGTATGGTTATTTCTTTATGAATTGTAAGTGTTTTTTCTGCAAAACTTCTTATTGAATGGTTTTAGTTTAAATTTTTGCACATTACTTATAAATTTGTTGAATCAAAACCCTAGGTGACAAGCACATTTAATTGGTCCTTGTCTCATGTCCCTTGATAGAGAAATTTTCAGCCATTGAAGAAGGAAGAGATAGCCTAGCCATAGCTACACTCTCATTTCTTCATCTCCCTGAGCTAGCCATACTATCTAGAAGCCAAAGAGAGTGAGACGTCCTTGGCCCAGTTCTTCTAAACCAGGGTCGTACCATTCTAGGGTTTGCTGAAAAGGCCTTGTTGTAGCAACACCTTGCCTCTTCAAACCCTCATGCTTTGGTTGTATTTTCTTTATCTTCAGTTAACCGTTTTTCCAATTTGATCTAAAGAAGGAGGAGAGAGCATGAGGCCTTGCTTTAGCAACACCGGAGTGAGCCTCTCTCCCCTAGGGTTTTGTCTCTAAAGCCCTGCTATTGCAGCACTTCAGAACCCTTCCCTCTAGTCTTTATTCACCCTCCTTCAACTCTTGTGTCCTTCTTATTGACTCCATTAAACCCTAATGCATTGATCTAAGCCTCCAACGTTGAAGTGATTTGATCCTAAACACTCTCAAAATACTTTTTTTGATTTGAAACCCTAGTCCTATTGTTGTTGTCATCATTGGATATTATCATCATTGTGCAACAACGTTTTTCCTTATAAATCATTTATTGAATGAAGGATTGATTGGATATATTGATTGCTACATCATTTTGGTATTTATTGGTGGAGTAATATTATTTCATTGATGTATTGACAAACATTGACTTCGTCAATATTTATTGTTATAATTGCTTATATGTTGAATTAGCAGATGATCTTTTATATATGAAGTACTAACCAAGATTTGCACATATAAGTTTCTTGTTTCTTTGTTCTGGATAGGTGATTTTCTTCTTCTTTGGTTACTTCTTATTATTGGTTGTTTATCCATATCTTCTTCTCAGTGGTGACTTGTGAGGGGGGGTTTACACTTTTGCCTTGTCATCCTTCACCTTCTTAAAGCTCCAGGTCACCAAGGACATCTCCCTTAGGCCTTACCACCCAAAATAGAAAGAACCATCCGATTGAGGTGACATTGGGTGGGATTGGTTCCTATTACGTCAGTTTATCCCTTTATCTTCTAACCTATTACCTTAAATACAAACTTTCCGATAACATTTTTGGTGCCGTTGTTGGGGAACACTGAGTCAATTCTCCTCAAACGAAAAATATTTTCAGTAAGCCTTGCCTCAAGAGCCTTATCTTACAAGCTTACCTGGTGACTCCACTAGGGTGTTTTCCCTTTTCTTTGATAATTTCAAACAAATTATCTAGCGACTCCACCGATGATGACCCGTAGCGGGAAACAGTACTCAAACCCCTCTACTGTGGAGACTATCACTCTGATGAACCCTCCACCCCCACTTAATCCACACAAGTGGTCTCACCCATATATTTTCATTTTTTTCGACCTGAGTAACATCCAAGGTGGGTTACACAACTTACCCAAGGATGCAAGTTCCTGGTTACGACTTTTCTCAGGAAAAGAAGTTCCTGGTAACTCACATTGGGCACAGTTCTATGATAGCTTTGCATTTAATTTGGCTGGTCAGGAACACCCTGATGTCTTTATGAGTCTTTTTTCTAGCTCTCTTGTAGGGGATGCTAAAGTTTGGATTGATGGATTCCCAAAAGGAAGCATAAAAAACCCTGAAGAGTTGCAAAAGGCCTTTAGAATAAGATGGTGCAACAGTGAACATACACAAGATTCTTATTCCCAATACTTTAGCATTTGCAAAAGGTCCTGTGAGAGTGTTAGGGATTTCAGTCATAGGTTAAACCTTCTCCTCAAAAAGGTCCGATCAAAACTAAGCTCAGAACAAGCTATCCTTGAACATTACCTACACTCCTTAAAAGGAATCTTACAATTCACCCTCAAAGACCGATCACCTGCAACTTTAGAGGAAGTGCAAGACTTAGCCTTTCATATCGAGAGAAATCTTGAATTTGAAGACTACATTTGTTAGATTGACCTCTCACGAGATGATGACCTCTGGGACCCTAGTAATAACCTTGTCTTGAAACCTAAGCCCCCAGAAGTCCTTCAAGTTGAACTCGCTCCCCCCAAAAGGAAATGGAGCCTTTCCCATGAAAACAATACCCCTTTTCAAGAACTTCCTTTGGAAATGGAGCCTCCTTAGGATGAGAGGGAGGAATTTGAGACTTTCCCTCCTGAAACTGTTAAGTGTGATCCTCCAGAAGATTCTCCTCTCTTTATCCACTAAGTGGGACACGCTTTCTCCAAGAATGGTGAGCTCACACCTTTCTATGTCACTCTACAAGTCAAGGAATCCCTCCTTCACAACTATCTCCTGCACCCAAATTCTATAGCCAACATGATGATGGAGGAGGTCATGCATCAATTGGGCCTGATCCTTTCACAACCAAATACCAGAGGTGACTTTGCAAAAGGAATCTTTAAAAACCTAGAAATTGCCTTTGATTCTTGTCCCAGCGCTCCCTTCTTGATAGATGTGGTCATTATAGATGTTGTGAGAAACTTGGGTATTATCCTTCACAAATACCTTATAGAGCACTTAGATGGAAATTTTCATAAACAGCAATCCAAGGCAACTATCCCTCATCCTGAAGGAGGATTCTTCACCCTCTACAATGAACCTCTCATAGCTCCCCAGTTGAAACCTCTGATGAGTCAAGCGACCAACTCTTGTGTATCGACAGTGAACTCAACAATTGGTTTGTCCAAGAAGGGAAGTTAGATGTCGACACCATTGAAGAAACTGAAGGAATCTAGACCTTGGAGTTTGATGGATCCCACTCAAACTCTGGATCAGGTGCTGGAATAGTTTTGACAGCCCCTTCTGGTGAAGTCTTTTACCATTCATATAGACTGGAATTCCATTGCACCAACAACATTGCTGAATATGAGGCCTTCATCCTAGGTCTCAACTTAGCAATTAACAAAGTCGTTACACACCTAAAGGTAAAAGGAGACTCAGACCTCATTGTATCACAAGTTATGATGATATTTGCCACTAAAAATGAGAAGTTGAAGAAGTACCAAGACATGGCTCAATCCGTCTCAAACTCCTTCAGAATAGTGTCACTTGAAGCCATTCCTCGAGAAGAAAACCGTGTGGCGGATGCTTTGGTTGTATTTGCTTCTACCTTACAACTATGTGAGGGACCTCTTCATGACTTATGCAAGATGGGGGTTCTTTTTAGGCCTTATGTCTCTGATAATTTGGAATATTGGTAAGTTTTTGAGGATGATGATCAAATTATCAGGTTCATGGTAAACAACAAGGAATTCACCGATTCACAAATTACTTTCCTGGCTAATTCCATGAACCTGGAAGTCATTAACCTTCAAAGAAATACATTGCCAAAGGGTTGTATTCCCCTACAAAACCTTTTCGACAAACATGATGTCTTCAAAGGAAGAATATCCAACAAACAAGCTGATGAAGCCCTGGAATTCAATATCGGCACAGAAATAGATCCAAGAATGATCAAAATAGGTAAAGGCACCACCAAGAAGGAAATGATCAAGATCTTGGCACTGGTCAGGGAATTCAAGAGCACCTTTTCTTGGAACTACGATGATTTGAAATCTTTTAGGGGGGACATTATCCAACACACTATACCTTTGGTAGAAGGAGCCAAACCTTTCCGACAAAATCTAAGACATATCAATCCAAAGTTGGCAAGCCAAATACAGAAGGAATTCCAGAAGATGGTTGATGCTGGAATCATAACCTCTATTAGATATTCCTCTTGGATGTCGAATTTGGCGACATACGTTTGTGTGTTGATTTCTATAACCTCGCCAATTGTCTTTAAAAGAAAATTACCCACTCCCAAACATGGAACATTTGCTTCAAAGAGTCACAGGAGCAGGGATGATGTCTATGCTGGATGGGTTTCCAAGATACAACCAAGTCTTTCTTAAAAGAGAAGACCAGCTCAAAACCGCATTTACCACACCATGGGGAACCTTTATGTACTTAAGGATGTCGTTTGGTCTTATGAATGTTGATGCCACTTTCCAAAGAGAAATGGATTTCTCCTTCATGGACCTTATACAAAAAATTATACAAATCTAAGAGGATGACCTTACTGTTGTTTCCAAGGATAGGAAAGACCATCTCTCCCACCTCAGTATTGTTTTTGAGTGATGCTGAAAGTATGGTATCTCGTTGAATCCCAAGAAATCTCTTTTTGGTATTGATGAAGGAAAGTTATTAGGTCATGTGGCTTCACAGGGAGGATATTCCATTGACCCTGAAAGATTCCAATCAATAAAGTATGTCCGCCCCCCCTACCAATAGAAAATCTTTACAATCCTTTCTTGGAAAGATCAAATTTATTCATATATTTGTGCCAAACTTTACCGAGAGGATAAAACCTCTGAGTTCCTTGCTAAAGAAGGATGTTGACTTCATGTGGGATAGTAAAACCAACAAGTCCTTTGAAGATATTAAAAATGCTATCTCCCAAGCTCCTATCTTGATCATCCCTGATTTCTCATGAGATTTCATAATATTCTCGTTTGCATCCCAGGATACTATTGCTAGTGTCTTAATGCAAAAATATGTTGATGACTATGAGCATCCCGTGGATTTTATGAGCAAGGTCCTTAGTGATTCTGAGTTGAATTATTCTATCACTGAGAAACAAGTGTATGCCCTGGTCAAGTCCCTCAAACACTTTGGAAACTATGTCGGCTACAATAAAATTAAGGCCTATGTCCCATACACAGCTGTAAAGGATGTCTTATCATAACAAGATTGCATGGGTACTAGAGGAAAATGGGTTTCCAAAATCCAGGAGTATGACTTAGAAATAAAACCCACCAAAATAACAAAGGGACAAGGTTTAGCCCAAATGTTGATCGAGAGCAACCAAGAAGCCATACAGATGGGTGAGAGTGAGAAAATAAACGTAATGATCAATGAATTAGAACATGATGAGTGGTATTCTGATATCGTCTACTATCTAAAGAAATTTTCTTGCCCCTATCACCTGGTAGACTACAAAAGAAGGGCTTTGAGATTGAAAGCTATGAAATACTGCTTGACTGAAGATGGACTTGGGTGGAGAAATCCTGACGGAGTTATACTTAGATGTGTGAACAAAGAGGAGTAAAAGAAGCTACTGGAAGATTTACACTATGGATATTGTGGTGGAAACTTTGCAGCTCATACTACTGCCCACAAGATCCTGAGGTCCAGCTATTATTGGCCAACACTTTTTTCCGATACCCACCAACACGTCCGATCTTGCCAGCCCTGCCAGTACTTCTCCGACAAACCAAAACTCCCAACACAACACCTGAAGCTTGTAGTGATAGAAGCACCTTTTCAATAATGGTGTTTGGAATTTGTTGGTGAGTTTAAGGACAATTCAAGTAATGGCTACCGATGGATCCTAACAACCACAGACTATTTCACTAGATGCGTCAAATCTATTCCTACAAAAAAGGCCACCGAAGAAGTAGTCATCAATTTTTTGGAAGACTGAATCATAACTAGGTTCAGTGTCCCTTCCAAGATCACTACAAACAATGCCAAATCTTTCAGCTCATATGCTCTGGTAGAATTTTGTTTCAAATATGGCATTGTCCTAACCCATTCCTCCAACTATTACCCACAAGGAAACGGATTAGCATAATCAACCAATAAGAACCTCATGAATATTTTTAAGAAGGTTGTGGGGGAAAATAAAAAATCTTGGGATAGAAAAATAAAGTATGCAATATGGGCAGACCAAATAACAACAAAAACTTCCACAGGAAAAACTCCTTTTGAGCTGGTATATGGACTAGAAGTAAAACTTCCTGTGAACCTCAAGATTCATATCCTTCATTTCGCTCAACAATACACTACAGATGTAGAAGCAATCCAGGGAAGGATCAATAAGCTAATAGAGCTAGATGAGATGAGGAGGAGCGCCTTTGGTCAAATGGAAAGAAATCAAGGGAAGATTAAAAACACCTTTGACCATAGAGCCAAGGAAAGAAACTTCACCAAAGGAGATCTCGTACTGCTATGGGATAAGAGAAAGGGAAAACCTGGTATGAACAAGAAGTTCGATAGTTTGTGGGGAGGTCCTTATAAAATCATGAGTTGTGCAGGTATGAACTCTTTCAACTTAGAGACCATGGAGGGAGAATTCCTAAAGCTTCCAGTAAACGCTTTGCATATCAAGCGTTACTACCCACCAGAGACCTGATGTCACAGGTAAGTGCAGGTAAGTAGGCATTTTGTATTCATGTATTATACCATTTGCATATCATGTTAGTTTGCTTTCACATTTGCGTTATTGATTTTTTTTTTCAGCTTATATATGTTGAGGTGGCATTACCACCCCATTTTGTTACTGATGCCCCTATCGAGATTGAGCAGGTCTGCAGGTTATGCTAGAGATGTTGAGGTTTTCATGCATTCTACAGTGAGCACATGTCCCCAAGTTGGAGCCAGATGTTATCCCCAATTTTTAGGGATAACTAGGAGATCATGTCTAGACATGGAGTACTGAGAGAAGGATTGACCTGAGTATGGCCCTGGAGAGCCTATCCTTTTCTTCTTCCATCAGATTTGTCTTGTCAGCAGTAGCAGCATCCATCACCATCAGCTTGGTCTTGCATCAGAAGAGGTTCTTTCTCCATGAGGTAATTGGTCCAGGTATCATGGTATGTGTCACTTTTGGTCATTGAAACCTTTAAATATATGCATCTGATTCCTTTTATCTATAACAATTGCTTGGATATTACATTAGCCCACTTGACCATGCTTGAGGAAATTGGCAGGGTGCCCTAGCAATCCTGTGCCCATAGGTCTTGGTTTTCCACTGGGGGGATTTCTGAAAAGCCATCGTCTGCTCCCATCATAGCACCACTATTTCATCTTATCTCCCACTCATTTATCCCATTCCCCTTGTCCAGGCATTGGGTTGACCTATTTGTAGGATTGCACCTTATCTCATGGGAAGAAGGGGCTAAAGGCCCAGCTGGTAAAAGCAGCTGGTAAAAGAAAAAAACCTAAAAATGAAACCTGGAGATGCTTCGCCTAGGGATCCTTGAGAAGGAAATAAAAGGCCACTCAGCAAGAAACAAGAGGGACCCAAAAAATAACAAACAAGACCTAGTCAAAGGATAGGGGGTCTCATCACGAGTCAGCCTATAAGGTTCATGGGTACCTAACAGTATGACATTGCCACCATCTGGTTACCACGCTAGGGCAGTGACCTTTGGTTGCATGACCAAGGGAAAGGGAGTTTCATCATGAGCCAACCTTCTCATCTCTGTGAAAGTAATTGTGGGTAACATTGTTAGCTCTGGTCACCATGCCAAAGAAGTTTCCTCTAGTTATCTCTTGAGTAAAAAGAAAAAGTAGAAGAAAAAGAAAATAAAAGAATAAAGCTAAAAAGGGAATAAAGGCAAGAACAGGCTTGGAAAAATATGCATCCATGACAGGCACAACTCGCCTTCTACAAAGGCACCCACAGATAACATTATGCATCCTTGGCTTTCACTTCACCCACATGTCTGGACATCCCCTAACCACATCACCTCACTTACATGGCTTGTATAAAATCCTCCTGGAAAATTTCCTCTTTCTTGTGGATACTAACCCAATAGGATGCCTTGTCTTTGTCTCCAATCTTGTATTGCAATTTTTTGTAATGTCTTTGAGCTACTGACAGATATGTTAGGGGTTTTATGCATATGTTTAATAATATTGATGATAAAATGTGATTGACATTGTTATGATCCTTGTGACTGATGAGCGCATGGAGGGCATAGCTTTTGATGTGCAGGACCATGCCCAATGGACAAGTACCATTTGGACTGGTACACATGGGGAGATGATCAGTTCGAACCTCCATGGGGATGAAGAGCCCACTAGATGGATGTTGAGACCCCATCAGCGGGGGCAAAGACAGGACGGTGGTTGATCAGGGTTTTTCACCAGAGAAGAAGAGGACGTTCCATCAGAGTCACTTTGGCAGAGCCTGGCCTAGGGGGATTGACCCACTTCCAGTGAAACATTTGTCCTGGATGGCCTAGGACGTCACTTATGGGATCATGACATCATATTGAGCATGTGGTAGTTTGATAGGGCAGTTGGCATGTGTGGCATGATGGAGAGGCACAAAGAGGGCTAACATTTTTCTCATTATTGCTACATTTTCCCTAAAAAGGGGCTAACATCTCCCTTAGAAGGGGTGATGTCTCACTTTTTGCTCAATTAGGGTTTTAAAATGAACATTTAATGTAAAATAGTATTATTTTGGTATTTTGTCCTTGTCAGTCTTTTTATGACCTAAAAGTTAAATTAGGTCATTGATACACTATATATTGAGAGTTTTGACTCTCATTTTATCATTAATTATCACTCACTCATTAGTGTTGTTTGATCTTAGCACCCTATTGGGGTTTTTGGTTGATTCAAGAGAGGTGCATTTGTTGAAGGAAGAATTTTTTGGCATTTATGGTGTTTCTCTTGAAGGAAGGTTTTACAACTAGGGTTTGCATGGTTATTTCTTCATGAATTGTAAGTGTTTTTTCTGCAAAACTTCTTATTGAATGGTTGTAGTTCAAATTTATTGCACATTACTTACAAATTTGTTGAATCAAAACCCTAGGTGACAAGAACATTTAATTGGTTCTTGTCTCATTTCCCCTGATAGAGAAATTTTCAGCCATTAAAGAAGGAAGAGAGAGCCTAGCCATAGCTATACTCTCATTTCTTCTTCTCCCTGAGCTAGCCATACTATCCAGAATCCAAAGAGAGTGAGATGTCCTTGGCCTCGTTCTTCTACACCAGGGCCATACCATTCTAAAGTTTGTTGAAAAGGCCTTGCTGTAGCAACACCTTGCCTCTTCAAACCCTCATGCTTTAGTTGTTTTTTCTTTATCTTCAGCTAGTCGTTTTGCCAATTTGATCTAAAGAAGAAGGAGAGAGCACGAGGCCTTGCTTTAGCAACACCGGAGTGAGCCTCTCTCCCCTAGGGTTTCGTCTCTGAAGCCCCGCTATTGTAGCACTTCAGAACCCTTCCCTCTAGTCTTTAGTCACCCTCCTTCAACTCTTCCATCCTTCTTATTGACTCCATTAAACCCTAAGGCATTGATCTAAGCCTCCATCATTGAAGTGATTTGATCCTAAACACTCTCAAAATACTTTTTTTGATTTGAAACCCTAGTCCTATTGCTTCCATAATCATTGGCTATTATCATCATTGTGCAACAATGTTTTTCCTTATAATCAATTGAATGGTGTTTAAATAATTTGTTGAATGAAGGATTGATTGGATATATTGATTGCTACATCAATTTGGTATTTATTGGTGGAGTAATATTATTTCATTATTGTATTGACAAACAAGGACTTCGTCAATATTTATTATTATAATTGCTTATATGTTATATTAGCAGATGATCTTTGATATATGAAGTACTAACCAAGATTTGCACATATAAGTTTCTTGTTTCTTTGTCCCAGACAGGTGCTTTTATTCTTCTTTGGTTACTTCTTATTATTGGTTGTTTAGCCAGATCTTTTGCTTGGTGGTGACTTGTGGTGACTTGTGAGGGGGCATTTACACTTTTGCCATATCATCCTTCACCTTATCAAAGCTTCAGGTCACTAGGGATGTCTCCCTTGGGCCTTACCACCGAGAATAGAAAGAACCATCCCATTGAGGTAACATTGGGTGGGATTGGTTCCTGTTACGCCAGTTTATCCCTTTATTTTCTGACCTATTACCTTAAATAAAAACTGTGCAATAACATTTTTTGTGTCGTTTTCGGGGAACACTAAGTCAATTCTCCTCAAACAAAAAATCTTTTCGATAAGCCTTGCCTCAAGAGCCTTATCTTACAAGCTTACCTGGCGACTCCACTAGGGTGTTTTCCCTTTTCTTTGATAATTTCAAACAAATTATCTGGTGACTCCACCAATGAGGACCCGTAGCTGGCGACTATACTCAAACCCCTCTAATATGGTGACTGTCACTTTGATGAACCCTCCACCCCCACTTAATCCACACAAGTGGTCTCACCCACAGATTTTCATTTTTTTCGACCTGAGTAACATCCAAGGTGGGTTACACGACTTACCCAAGGATGCAAGTTCTTGGTTACCACTTTTCTCAAGAAACGCAGTTCCTGGTAAGTCACATTGGGCCTAGTTCTGTGATAGCTTTGAATTTCATTTAGCTGGTCAGGAACACCCTAATGTATTTATGAGACTTTTTGCTAGCTCTCTTGTAGGGGATGCTAAAGTTTGGATTGATGCCTTCCCAAAAGGAAGCATAAAAACCTTGAAGAGTTGCAAAAGGCCTTTAGAATAAGATGGTGCAACAGTGAACATACACAAGATTCTTATTCCCAATACATTAGCATTTTCAAAGGGTCTTGTGAGAATGTTAGGGATTTCAGTGATAGGTTCAACCTTCTCCTCAAAAAGGTCCGATCAAAACTAAGCTCAGAACAAGCTATCCTCGAACATTACCTACACTCCTTAGAAAGAATCTTATAGTTCACTCTCAAAGACTGGTCACCTACAACTTTAGAGGAAGCACAAGACTTAGCCTTTCAGATCGAGAGAAATCTTGAATTCGAAGACTACATTTGTCAGATTGACCTCTCATGAGATGATGACCTTTGGGACCCTAGTAATAACCTTGTCTCAAAACCTAAGCCCCCAGAAGTCCTCCAAGTCGAACTTGCTCCCCCCAAAAGGAAATGGATCCTTTCCCATGAAAACAATACCCGTTTTCAAGAAATTTCTTTGGAAACGGAGACTCCTTAGGATGAGAGGGAGGAATTTGAGGCTTTCTCTCCTGAAGCCATTAAGCGTGATCCTCCAGAAGATTCTCCTCTCTTTACCTACCAAGTGGGACACCCTTTCTCCAAGAATGGTGAGCTCGCACCTTTCTATGTCACTCTCCAAGTCAAGGAATCCCTCCTTCGCAACTGTATCATGCACCCAAATGCTACAGCCAACATGATGACGAAGGAGGTCATGCATCAATTGGGCCTGATCCTTTCACAACCAAATACCAGAGGTGACTTTGCAAAAGGAATCATTAAAAACCTATAAATTGCCTTTGATTCTTGTCCCAACATTCCCTTCTTGATAGATGTGGTCATTATAGATGTTGTGAGCAACTTGGGTATTATCCTTCACAAATACCTTATAGAGCAATTAGATGGAATTTTTAATAGACAGCAATCCAAGGCAACTATCCCTCATCCTGAAGGAGGATTCTTCACCCTCTACAATGAACCTCTCGTAAGCTCCCCAGTTGAAACCTCTGATGAGTCAAGCAACCAACTCTTGTGTATCGACAACGACCTCAAAAATTGGTTTGTCCAAGAAGGGAAGTTATATGTCAATGCCATTGGAGAAACTGAAGGAATCTAGACCTTGGAGTGTGATGGATCCCACTCAAACTCCAAGGTCCATGCAGACTATTTTTCGTGACTCGTAACAAATAACGTGCCCTTATTGAGTTAGGAAACCTCCCAAACCTTCTTTGCTTGCTTCCACGCAAACTATGAATTCTTTATCTGGGTCTACTACACTTAAAATGGGTGCAGTTGTTAATAGTTCTTTTAACTTATTAAAACTTTCCTGACATTTCTGTGACCAAATAAACTTGGTTCCCTTTTTCTGTAGGGAATTTATAGGGTATGCAATCTTAGAGAATCCCTCTGTAAATTTGCGGTAGTAACCGGTTATTCCCATGAATGAGCGGATATCCGCTACATCCTTAGGGATAGGACATTCCATGATGGCTCTTATCTTCTCTGGGTCGACTGCAATACCCTCTTCAGATATTACATGTCCTAGGTACTGTATTTTATTTTGGTAAAAGTCACATTTGTCAAATTTTGCATACAGCTTGTGTTTTCTTAATTTATGCAATATTATCCTTAGATGTTCTTTGTGTTCTTCTTCTTTTTTCGAATACACTAGAATGTCGTCAATAAATACCAAAACAAACTTATCCAGGTACTGACTAAATATGTTATTCATTAAACACATAAACGTTGTTGGCGCGTTAGTGAGACCAAATGGTATAACCACAAATTCATAATGTCCATATCTTGTTTTGAACATTGTTTTACTTATGTCTTCATCCTTTATTCTGACATGGTGATAACCGGATCTTAAATCCAATTTAGAAAAAATATTTTCCCCTCCCACTTGGTCAAACAGATCATTGATTCTGGGTAGGGGATATTTGTTCTTAACAGTCATTTTGTTTAATTGTCTATAATCAATGCATAATCTTCGAGTTATTTCTTTCTTTTTAACAAAAAGGACTGGTGCTCCCCACAGTGAGACACTTTGTCTAATGTAATCCTTGTCCAACAGTTCTTGTAGTTGAATTTTTAACTCTGTTAATTCGAGTAAACTGATTCTGTAGGGTGGCTTAGATATAGGGGTTGATCCAAGCAGCAGATCGATAGAGAAGTATATCTCTCTTCTTAGGGGCAGTTCAGGTATTTTTTCTACAAAAAAATCTTTAAATTCATGTAAGACAGTAAAATCTTCTAGGCTAGGTTTATTTTCTTTTTCCAACAGATTTGTCACTTGGATAAAATAAATCTAAAAACCTTTACTCATGCACTTCTTAAACTGCATTGTTGAAATATGCCAAACTGAGACTTTTTTTTGCATGCCTTGTACTGTCTTAACAATGTTGTTTTCATCTCTGTAAGTAAGTGATTTTTCATAACAATCCAAAATTTCTTTATGCTTCTCTAACTATTCCATTCCAATAATTATATCATAAGACCCTAACGGTAGAATATTCAGATTTAAGTTTGTGTTTTGGCCATCTAAATTGAATTCACAATAAAAAATGAAATCTGTTACTTTTCTTTTTTTTCTTGTTGCTAGCTGCACTAGCCAATATTTTTTATGCTTTACTTTCTTAAGCTTGTTTGAATCCACTACCCCAGGAGCAACGTAACTCAAAGTAGCTCCCGGATCAATTAAAATAGAAATACAATTATTATTAAATTTACCTTCAACTTCCACTATAGTGGATTGGTGATCAACTTGTCGACCATCCACAGCTGCATTGATCCTATGTATGCTTTTTCACACATATCCCACTGTAGAGGCCTCTTGTAGGTTGTGAACTATGGTCCCTACAAAAGAAGTTAAACATGGACAGTTCCTCCTTAAGTGAGGTTCTCCACACTCCCAACATTTTAACGATTCCCTAGGGTTGTCCCCAAACTTCTTGGTTCCCATATTAACTAGTCTCCCACTCCCTTGGGTGTTGTGAGTATTGGAATGAAAATATTTTCTTGGAAAAATCCTTGACGCATTCCAAAAAGGGGTTGGTTGGAATCCCTTCTTCCGTTGATTCATTATGTCTTGTTTCTTATCTTTCCAAGCCTTAGGAAGTTCAGACTATTCTTTGCATTGGTCATAACACATCCGAGCCTTTCTAAAAACTTCACTCAAGGTTTTCGGGTTGTCGAATTCAATTTTGTCCTTATAGGACTGTGGTAAGCAGCTAAGGAACCATTGGATTTTTACTTTGTCTTCATTTGTTTTTCCTTTAATCCCTTGGCCAACTTCAGGTTCTGCCACCATAGACTTGCCTTTCCTTTCATGTTACAAATGGCCATTCTAACCTTCATGTTGCTAGAATAATTGTAAATATGGAAATATTTCTTTATGTCCAATAACCATGCTTCAGCCTCCTCCCCTGTCCTAGATTCTGTGTCAAAAGTGGACAGTTTGATATTATTGAATTATCCCTCCAATTGGTCCACCTGTTTCCTCTTTCTTCCAGTGGTTGTTTTATTTTCTGCTGATGGTGTGCCTTTGGAAGAACTGTTCTCATTTTTTGCTTCAAAACCAAAAAAAATTTAGGCTCTTTTGCTAACCTCTTCTTCCTTCTCATTGTATTTTTGGCTCTTGTTTTTCACTATTCTACACAACAATACTTCATTGATTTCCTGCTAGTCTTTGTGTGCCTTTTTCAGTTTCTCATTATCTGCCTTGAAAACTTGCAGTTCCACAATAAGATTCCTCATTGTTTCTAGAACCCAGGTAGCTAAACTTCCTTCACTATTATGCCTAGGTTATTTTGGAGGTCCTTTCTCAGGATTATCCTCAAGTCTGATCTCCTCCTCATTCTGTGCTACCATTATCACAACAAAAATAAAAATTTTATGTTTGTAATGGTAAGCATTTTTGTTAGTTTTTCACTAAACAGAAAAGCATGTGCTAAACAAAAAAAATTTGGGCCCTGCTTTGAGGTCGAAGTGTTGTAACCTTTTATATAATACCATATGTAATGTTCCCCAAATTTACCAAATAATATTTATTTTTTTTAGGGACATTAAATCTCCTTTCTCTTCAAACAATTTATTTCAAAAGACATAAAGTTATTGTAAGTAGGTAGTTGTCATCACTATTGAATTTCACAAGGTTTATGTGCACCACTTCATTGATACAACTAAATTCCATTATAAAAGATTTTATCGCTGAATTACTCCATGTTAAACAGTAATCACATATATAAAGGTTAAGGGATAGCTTCACTATACCCTAGTCTCTTAGTTACTAACCTTTCTATTTTCTAATATACGTATAAAGGTTTATCATTCACATTAGTAAACTCCACTAGCATCACAATCATATCCATGCATAAACCTTAACATTATATTTGTTAAAGCCTACTAGTGTTGCAACCCTCTTCATTCATAGCATTAACGTTTATACTATTAACACCCCACTAGCATTATACCCATTTCTAAGCATATCATTAACGTTTTGTTTTATTAAACCCTACTAGCAATACAATCATTCCTATGCATAAATGTTACTTATATCATATAGGATCTATACGAATTCGGGTTCCAACAATGCATACACCTTTATTGAAATATCATAGGCCTTAATTTAATTGTGGCTTTACATTTTGTTCTAACTATCTAAGTAACAAACTTTGTGAAAAAGCTTTGTGGTTAAACATCCGACCACTAATAACACAATATTGAATATGGTTGTCGGTTAGGCATCGTTAAGGAACCCAAAAAATAACAGTTATCCCTCCCGAATTCATTGACACTAACGAACCAGATGATTAGACCTTAATTAAATGAGATATTGGGCATGACAACTGGTTATAGTCGTGCCCTAAATGGGTTTTCCTCACCTTACAATAACTTGGTATGAAGTCGAATGAGGGACTTGTCAGACACCAAATTAAAACCTTTGTCTAGTCTATTAATGGCTCTTGTAAGAGTTCCTCCCGAAGGTTGTCGCTCGGCCACCCTGTCCAATGCAAAACATGCCACCTCCCTCCTGTCACATGGCAAAAGTACAATATTCGTAACTATCACTATTACTCAGCTCAGAGAAAGGTTTCTAGGGTTGTTGTTTCATTCTCCTTTGGATTTGTGCCTTTTGTGAAAACGCTCCAGTGCTAACTCCTGTGATATTCGAGTCAGTGAACATGGCCCAAATATTGTAGTTGGGCTCAGATTTGGGAAGGAAGAAATGAATAGGGGTGACTACCGGTTGGATGCTACCCTGTGCAAGGTAAACCAATCTCTATCATTTTACTTTTGAGTTCTTTGTGATTCATAGTGCACACCCGTCCTCATCTATTCCTCCTTGATTTACTAGTTCTGAGTTTCTCAGTTCTGCATTAGAGTCTTAAGGGTTTATTGAGCGTCCTTTAATGCTTGGGGTTTTTCGTCACTCCATTTTATTCCCAGTATTGGGTCTCAACCCTTAAACCCTGCAACGAATATTTGCACATCTACGAAAAATTCATAGGAATCTATGGTCTATGTTAACAACCCAATAGGGAACAGAAAGCCGACAGTGTGAGAGTTTAGTTTCTAACAAGATTAGTCGAACTTATTGTAATTTCCATGTCTCGTACTATGTGATTATCCTTTGGTTCTACTCAGTAGAGGTTATGTTCTTGTCTTGATTCTTTCCATGACTCTAAAGGTTTTATACATTCCTGTCTAGATCTTTCTACTTGAAAACCGTCCTCTGTATTAAGGAAGAGATTTCATTATGTTCGAAAAGCGTATTTCTTGCAATATGAATGTTACAATTTTTCATTCTTTTGAGTGTTTACAAAAGTGTTTTTTGTAGGTAAACATAGTTCTGCAACTCTGTCCAAATTATGAACTATTGATCCCTGATTCTGAGAATATACATTTCAGATATCATTATGATTTAAATCAATTCATGGCTGCATTAATATTATTGTTTTATTAAGGGAAGAGCTTTTTTGGGTTCGTAAAGACTTACTGTGAAAAATTGTTACACCCTCGGATCATACGATGTATAGTCGCAAACCCTTCTTGTGGATTGTTGTGAGACTTATTTGTTACTGTGTCAAGTTTTGTAACAGATTCGTTACTCTAAGTCTAAATACATTACTCATATGTTGTACAACGATCTTAATAGCCACACAATGCCACTATGTTTGGATTTTACAACAGGCCAATATTCCTTAGGTTAAATGCCTATANGAGAGAGAGAGAGAGAGAGAGAGAAAGAAATTTTCAAGCTATAATTCTATTTCACTTAGCTTGACTGCATATCCTAGGTATACATGTATCTTCACATAACTCAACTTCATTAACAACTAACACACATAATATCTTTCTTACTTTACTCAATGAATAAAATCAAACTGTAAAGGTTTATTCTACAATTCATTTTATTCTACCAGCTATTATTCAATAAAACAATTCAACAAGAAAATAAATATATTTACATATCTGAACAAATTGTTGGGACAACAAATGGAACAACCAAGTTCCACCCAACCATAGAACAAAACAACCAATCTACTTGCTCTATGCGCCCCCTATCCTGACCATGAGTCCATAAGGGAGAACTCCAATGCTCCTCTTTCACTAGAGTCCTCTTTCAGATCAGAAATTCCCCTTGCCTCACGCCCAGAACAGTGCTCATAACAACAAGTGATATTCTTTCTCCAGCATACTAAGAAATGTCCTGCCTCCTCCCATATGTTGTATATGCCAAAAGTAACTAGTGCCTAGGTCTCTTCCCACCTTTGGGAATTTTCGCATCTTTACAAATCCCTGATTTTCAGGGGCTGCCAATGGCCAAATTCTTCATTTTCCACATGTAAAATTCAGCCCTGAGGTAGTTCAAGCATGTTCCCCACTCATGGAGTCATGGCCAACTAATTCCAACCTGACTATTCCATTTGTCCTTCAGCAATTAATATAAAAAATATTTGTCTCTTACAAGTGTCATAGTCAAAGATTTGGTTGGGAAAAACAAATCTTTGCCCAACAGTCACAATAATTAATTACAATTAATTAAATTTCAAATTCAGAATTTTCCATAAATGGAAATAATTTTCCAAATACGAATTTTCCAAAAACATAAATAAATTCCTAAGTGCATACAAACTTTAATAATAATTTATTTTGGGGGATATTACATTCCTTATTCCCACTAGGGATTATGAGGTCAATAATTATGCCCCTTTAAGAATTTTTCATTCTTATCTTAAGGATTAGGGTTAAGAGATTATAACCCCTAGGGTAGAATAATCTATTATCTAATCAAGATAAGGTATGAATACCAAGGCCCTAAAAGAAGGGAGTCCACAAAGGATAAACCTTCACCAACAAGATCAACCATAACTTGAACAAAATACACAAAACAATTGCCAAGGAACCAAGAGGAAAAAAAAAGGAAAAGATCGAGCACCTACCCAAGTTAACAAGAGAAGAAGGAGGGAACAAACCCTCAAATGCCTTCTATCCAAGTGGTATATTAACCCTTCAATGGATTGATCTTGAAAGCTAGTAGAAGTCTTGAAATATCACAACAAATATTTGATGCACTAAAAACAAACCAGGAAAGAGAGATCTCCAAGAATTAAAACCTTTAAGAGAAGGGGGTCGTCCCATAGAAGAGAGTTCGACTTGGTGTAGAAGCTCAACGTTTCCTCGAAAAATCATAGTCCAAACTTCAAATAATGGTGTAGAAACCTCCCAAGAAAATAATAAGCCAATGCCTATCCTTCAAAGGCAGAACAACCACATGGAATGGGTGAAAACACCCTCAAAAGGTGGATGACTCCTCTAATTGTGCTCTTAAATCCTCAAAATATGCCTCCAACGTATGAAGAGGTCCAGATATCAAGCAAAGATGTCTCTGAAAAACATAGAAAGTGACATTCCAATTAAAATATGGGTCATAAAACCCCCAACAACTATTGTGACATCCACATGAGTGAGGTCAACCATCAAATCAAGTAATAAATAGCTCAAAAAGTGGTGAATGAGGAGAGTGTTTTGGCATCTGTGACATGGCAGGTAATGAAGTGATCCATGCAAGTGTAAATAGCACAAAAGTTCCTTGGATGATGTGATCGATGCCTTGGGATATGTGTATTTCCTTGATATATGTGAAGCTACCTCAAGAAAAATGAAAATGAGTGAGCCATCTACATAATAATCTGTAAGAGTAGATGGTCAAAGTATGACAGATACATAAAATTAGGGTCCATGCTTAGGCATAAGATAAGTGTGCTATAAATATGTATGACAATCTGCACAACATTAACAACACTTTTACATTGCATACAAAAAAGTGAGAAAGACTATCAGCTCTCCTAGATCATGTATCCTAGTAGATCCATCCCAATAACCTCACATACCTACCTAGGTCGTCAATGACTCACATGATGGAATTTTACTACCACCAAGGGATAGTTAGCTAAAGCCATAAAAACAAGGCATATCTAGAAATGGAAAGTGGGAATCAAGTGCTAGAGGGGCCTTCAACTGTTTTAACAACTGCAACTTCTTTAAGAGCATGTACACAATTAATAATGGGTCATAAAGGACATCTAAACATTATCGTTGACCTAGTTTAGCATGGATTAAATACTTATTCATCGCCAATTTTTTTTGTTGATGATAAGAAAAACACCCTAGGGTTTCACTCAGAGGTAATGAACCCAGAGAATTCCAAAGAACCTACAATATTAGTGATCAAGAAAGTTGTATAAAATATTAAAGTTCTTCACTCCAAAAAATTTAACAAATTTGATAGTTTTTAGGTCATAGATGTTTGTGAATACAACTAGAGCACACAATTCTATTTGTTTGAAATGACGTTTTTACAAACAAACAATTCAAGTATACATAATAAGATACCTATAAAAAATGCTAATAATTTTTTTTCAAGATTTAGACTACATTGTGAGTAATTAAAAAAAATTATTAAGATTCCATCACAATGAGATAATGAAAAAATTATATATTAACAACATAATATTATTGGAAGACATAGGTAAAACAACCAAATTAAACATTTTGAGGCCATGTAGTTTAATTTAGAAAAGAAAAAAAACAATATAGTACGAAACTAAAAGAAAATTGTTGGAATTCCATATTTCAGTGTATAATCCGAGTCCAAGTTCCTTGAGGTGTTTTTCATGGTGCTAAATCTATTTACTCATTCAAAACTACAATTTAAACTATCTAAAATGATGATTTCAACAAAATCTGTTTCACTAGATTCGAGTGAAAAATTCAAAAAATAAAATGTTTAAACAACACCTTAAAATATTGACATTTATAGACAATCAAAATTAAAATTAAAAATACCTAATTACTTCGATAGGCGTACACCTATTGGAAATGGGTAGATTTAATGGGATTTAATTGTAAATGGGCATTTAATGGACACGATTTCACAACCTCAAAATATTCCAAGGCATTCTCCAAATAAAACTGGACAAAGGGGCAAAGAATTCTCCAAATAAACAAGGACAAAAGTAAAGAAAAAAGCCAAAATAACAAAAAATGGCACCAGATTCAACGATCTTGTTGAAGATACATTTTCCATTGCACTATATGTTTTAGGCAGAGGTGAGGAGGTATATGTTTCACGGGAAAGTAATAACGTTTCCTAACAATCATTCAACTATACTCTCAATTTAATATTTATACTTGAAACTAAGGGAATTCGTTACATAAACATAATTTGTTCCATATTCATTTATTCAATCTAAATTAAGTGTTTTAAGTAATTGAATCTACCTTTTCAAACACAAACTATAAATCCAAAAACATTTCACAACATTTTATAAATAAAGAGAAAAAACTAACTTCATATCAAATATGTAACTCTTAAACAATCTAAAAATATTAGTTTATTTTATGTACGGATGTGTAACTCTTAAAAACCCTTTAAATCTCCTAACAAATGAACAATATCATAAAATAACCCTATTCCATAACGTGCAAATTAACAATATCAAATAACCCTAACATATTCTAATGAACAATATCAAATAACCCTACACCTATTAACAACGTGTACACTTAATGATCTTTTAATCTAAAAACTTAATTTGATGGCTAGCAATAAAAGATGCTAGCATATTCTTAGTCATCCTCTCAAATCAATGGATAGGATTCATTGTTCATAACTTCCTTGCATTTATGAATGACATGTTTACTTTTTCACATTTACCTAATCATATTAAGAAATTACTATAAGGCCATGTGATTACCACGTTTAGATAATTAAGAATCCATGGAAATTTTAATTGTCAAGTTTACATAAACTTGATAATAATGATCCATTATTTTACGTAGCATGAGGTTTTAACTAAGTGGGGTGGTTCTTTTGGTTTTAATACCTATAGGCGTTCACTAGTCGACTTTGGGACGGTGGCAGTAATTACGCGGAAAGGCGTACACCTATTGACAACGGGCACAATTAATGATCTTTTAACCTTATTTAACCTTAAACCCTAATCTCATGGTTATGCATTGAAGATGTTGGCATATTCTTGGTCGTCCTCCAAAATCAATGGGTCAGATTTATTGTTCATAACTTTCTTGCATTTATCAAGGCATCCGTTAACATGTTTATTTTTTAACATTTACCTTATCACATTAAAAAATTACTGTAAGGATATGTAATTGCCATGTTTAAATGATTAAGTAGAGTTAAACAGTCGCATCTAAATGAATAAGTAGAGTTAAACAGTCGTTCTCAACCATGAGTTGCCGATAGGCATACATCTATTGACAATGTGCACACTTAATAATCTTTTAATCTAAAAACGTAATTTGATGGCTAGCAATAAAAGATGCTAGCATATTTTTAGTAGTCCTCTCAAATCAATGGATAAGATTCATTGTTCATAACTTCCTTGCATTTATGAATGCATCAGTTAACCTAATTACTTTTTCACATTTACCTAATCATATTAAGACCATCTAATTTCCACAAATTAACATCTCTGTGGAAATGGGTTGGATTTGAACTAGTTTTAAGTTTGAAGTGTTGCAACTGTTTTTACCTATTGACGTTCACCAACCGAATTTGCGATTGTGCTAGTTACCCCGAGTGCTAGTTACTTGCATTTAATATTATTGAATGGTCACTTACCAGCCGATATGCCTAGTTTATTCACTCCATGCTGTAAAATGTTTTCTCTTGTGTTATCCAGTGGATGATGAATACATTATCATAGGATCGGCCAACTTAAACCAGCGATCCATGGACGGAGCCAGAGACACTGCAATAGCCCAATGATGTTACCAGCCACAGCACATCAACCAGTAGCGTCATCGAGCTCGAGGGGAGATATTCGGATATCGAATGTCTCTGTGGTACGAGCATTTTGCAGATAAGAATGCAGGCCTGCGGCATGAATATATTCATCTGGAGAGTGTTGAATGCATGAGGATGGTACGCTTGATATGCGAGGGAATTTGGAAGTATTTTGTTCAGGAAGAGATTGCAGAGGATCTTCCTGGCCATCTTATGCCATTCCCTATGCGGGTGTTAGAGGACGGGTCGTTGGATGAGGAGGAGGGTAATGTGTTCCCTGATACAAAGGCTTCTGTGAAAGGCCAGAAAAGTCGTGTCATTCCTCACAGCCTCACAACAAAGTACTTTTAAGTATTATAGGTGGTAGGCTATTTTCAGGCTGGGTTTCCTCATGTGAGATATTACAGCCTGTTTATTAGAATGGTGGCACCTTCCTGTGTTATTGCAAAACCTATTTTGATGGTTTGAAGGATGCTTCGATGACTAAAAGTGACAGTGATTATTCTATCATATTTTATTTTTTAATTAGAAACCCTAGTTTTAGAAAACCTAATTTTATAGTAAGTAATTATTAAAAATATTGACCTAGCAAGCAAAATATTCTATATCTTTTATGAGAAACTTTAATTTAGAAAACCTAATTTTATAGTAAGTAATTATTAAAGATTATTGACTTAATTATGTTGTATTTCAATTTTTAATTAAAAATCTTAGATAAAGGCTTACACTTATTGATAATGAACACATTTAATAATCTTTAACCATAAATTTCAATTATAACTTTCTAGCATTTTTAAAAACTTTCTTATAAAGACGAACACTAATTTCTAACTGATAACTGAAACCCAAACTGTAATGTCATTCATTTGTCCTTGTCCTTCCATTTCCATAGTTCCTGAAACTGAAATGGCCGCTTCCAGTACTGAAAATGAAAGATTAAAAGAATGGCCGCTTCCTGTACTGAAACATATACAAATTGGGTAGCGATGATTTCACTCCACTTGTCTCAATTTATTAATAAGAAATAAATTGACAACATATAAATGATTGTATGGTGTGTTGGCCTGCGTGTAGCGATTAAGATGTTGGTGGTGGAATTTTTTTTTGACATTTAAGTTAAGATGATTTATATCTTTAGTTAATTTAATAATAAAAAATATGTATTATTTTTAAGTTTTATTTTTAAATTAAGAGGTGAATAGAGTATGTAAATCTTTGTAAAGTATTCAAATGACTAGCTACATTAAAAAAAAGTATTTAAGAATATGTGTTTCCTTTTAAGAGGTTACAAGTTCAAATCTAGAAGGGGGTATCTATATCTCAGTAGATTTTACCAGTCAAATCGTTAAGCATGGAGTTATCATGGATACTATGACCTATATCATTGCTACACGGTCTTCTACTTCTTCTATTGTACTCCAATATCTCACTCCCTTGTTATTCTCAACTATGGAACAATAATTAGTACAATAAGAATGGAACTCCTTCCTTTCCTAGCGACCTAATATTTAACAACGTCCTCATAGTCGTCGAAGGGTAGGGTCAAGGTTGAGTTAGGGTTTTGGACCCTCTCGAATCTTCGACATATATGAGTAATGGAAGATGAAGTGGCATCCACTCGTCACATGGTGGTCAACAGGATAAGTCAGCTTGTGGGAGGCATAACTTCCTTATGTAAGAGAATAAATGCATAGCAATGACACTGAATAACCTCCTATTGGTTTTCAATATGTATAAATGGTAAACCATAAATGTGTTTATGGTTTTAGTATGCCTATATTTATTGAGTGCTAGAGTTGAAGGAAATTAGAGACTGCAAGTTTTATCTTACTACTATGTTTTCAAAATTGCTCCATAATTATGTTACTATTGAACACTCTTCTTGAGAGAACAAAGACTTTGTATTGTAACCATATAGTTGTTGAATAATACATTATGTGTTCCTGAGAGTGTGTGGTTTTTCTCACGAAAGTGTTTTCCCAATGATATCATGTCGCTAATTGGTTTTTGTTTATTTCATTTGTTTGCAATTTTTTGTTTTTTAATTTTCCACACATTTCTTCTCTCACGGATTACTGTAGAAAACATATTCCACGCCTATGCTTCCTATCATTTGGTATCAGAGCTTGATCATTTTGGATCCAAGGTGTTAGACACAATATTTTTTTATCTAATCTTTATTTGAGTGGGAGCTTCTGCAGAAGAAAATCTTGTTGCAATGAAATGGAGAGCACATCTAGATTAAAAATGGAGAAGTTTGATGGTACTAACTTTGATTTGTGGAAGCTCAAGATGGAGGATCTTCTCATAGATTGTTAGGCACTAGATTTATTATAATAGCAGAAAACAGAAATGTTGCAGTAAATACCAGCGGAATAACAACAGAGAACAGTAATATAGCAGCGAAAAAACTGAATATATGGAACCACAATACCAAAATAATATCTTTATTGATAAGAAGCAATGTTCACTTGCTTCTTCGAGGGGGAAACTTCCAGTAGAGAAGAGCTCTATTAAAATAATTCTCAAGACAAATCCCTCTCATGCCTTCTACTCTTATTTATACTAATTTTATCTTCTAAAGAACATTCTAGATGAAGATCTTTCTAGAAGCAGAAGCTTCTATTAGGTCTTCTTACATTGACTTGATCATATTTATTAAATAGGCGTTATTAAATAGTATCAGAATTTATTACATGGAAATATATTATTCTACCTGTATGAGAAGTTAGGGGTTTAGGTCCCTAACATTCCCTCCCCCTTGAAGAACAACCTTGTCCTCAAGGATTGAGATGAGGAAATTCCTAGAGAATAGTTTTCGGCTCCCAGGTGGCATCTTCTAGAGTTGTATATTTCCACTGCACTGACACCTCCTTGATGGTGCATTGACATAGATGATGTTCACACTGGTCCAAGACTACATGTGGTTGCAACCATATGGAACCTTCAACATCCAACTCTAGAAGATTGATCTGATTTTGGAACTTAGTTCCAATCACCTTCTTTAAGCATGAGACATGAAAAATAGGATGGATCTTAGAATGGCTGGGTAGAGCTAACTAATATTCCAATGGTCCCACATGTTTGATAATGGTATAAGGACCATAAAATTTGGGAGAAAGATTCTAACAATGTCCAGCTTTGAGTGAATTATGCTTGTAATGTTGTAGATGAACAAACACATGGTCCCCTGTAGCAAATTGGCATTATGAACGTCCTTGATCTGCTTGTTGTTTCATACGATTATGAACCATGAAAAATTGTCTTTGAGAGAACTAAGAATGGTGGCACAGACTGTAAGAGTTTTGTCAACCTCCTGAACCTTCTAGACCCATGGTATGTAGGAAAGAACTGACGGAGGCTTTTGTCCATATATTGCTTCAAAAGGAGTCATGTGGGTAGCAATATGGTAAGATGTGTTATACCACCATTCAACTAGGGGTAACCACTGAGCCCACCAATGTTTCCAGTCATATGCAAAACACCTCAAATATGTTTCCAAACATTTGTTGACAACTTCATTTTGGCCATCAATCTGTGGGTGATAAGCAGTACTGAGATGTAATTGTGTGCCCTGGAGCTTGAATAGTTCTTGCCAAAAATTTCTGGTGAAAGTTGGATTTTTGTCAGATACAATAGAATGAGGCATGCCATGAAGCTTGAAAATATGATCCATGATAATATGAACCATTGTGGATGTTGTGAATGGGTGTTGAAGAGAACAAAAATGAGCATTTTTGGAAAGGCGATCAACTACCACCATGATGACTGACTTATTGCCAGATTTAGGTAAGCCCGCTATGAAATCCATAGAAATGTCCCTCCAAATAGATGGTGGAATCTAAAGCGGTTGTAGTGTGCCTAGAGCTTTGACAGTTTGGAAAACATCACGTTCAGCCACAAAGGTGTGGACATATTGTTTCATACCATCCCAAAAAAAAATGTTTAACTCGTTCATAGGTTTTTGTAAACCCAGAATTCCCTTTTGTGGGTGAAGCATGAAGCTTAGAAAGCACTTTAGATTTAAGTTGTGACTGGTGGCTTAAATATAAATGACCTTTGTACCGAAGCTCGTCATTGTGCCAAGAGTATGCTGAAGAAACTGGAGAATTTTATTGCAATTGTTGGATCAATCGAGAAGTTTTGGGTTCTTGCAGCCATTCCTAATGAACAACTTGGAGCCAATCTGGTACAATGAAGGAGAGGGAAAAAAGGGATCCTTCTTCTTCGTATTTTTTGGACAGAAAATATGCCACTACATTTTATTTTCCCCTATTATAAACGATCTCGTAATCATATCCAAATAGCTTGGTCACCCATTTTTGTTGCTCCTCGGATGAAATCCTTTGTTCTAGGAAATACTTGAGGCTCTGATGGTCTATTTTAATTTGGAAGCATTGCCCCAAGATATAAGGACTCCAAATATCCACAACATGCAAAATAGCTAACATTTCCTTTTCATATATTGATTGGCCAAGATTTCACTCCGAGAGTTGTTTACTAGTGAAGGCCAAGGGTTTACCCTCTTGCATGAGTACAGCGCCAATGCCTTTTCTGGAGGCATCACATTCGAGGACAAAAGTATCTATGAATTCAGGAAGGGACAAGACATGAGTTGTGCACATGGATTCTTTCAATGCTTGAAATGATTAATCAACTGCTTGAGTCCAAGTGAAAACATTATTTTTTAGGAGAGCAGTAAGAGGCACTACAATGTTTCCAAAATTACGAACAAACTTGCGATAATATCATGTTAAACCCAGAAAACCATGCAAGATATTGAGAGTTTTTGGGCATGGCCAATCCCACATAACTTAAATTTCCCTGGGATCCAACCTTACACCATCGTTGTCAACAATATGACCCAATTACTCCACTTCCGAAGCTCTAAAGTCACGTTTAAATTTCTTGAGAAAACATTGGTCCTGAGAGAGTAGACTGAGAACTTGATCCTCATGGGTAAGATGATCTACCCAGGTTTTACTATACATGAGAATATCATCAAAGAAAACTAGGACAAAATGACAAAGAAAAGGATGAAAAACATGGTTCATGATACTTTGGAAAGTGGAGGGATCATTACACAGGCCAAATGGCATGACCAAGAATTCATAGTGACCCTCATGAGTGCGAAAATAAGTCTTAGGAATTTATTCCTCTTGCATATGTATCTGGTTGTAGCCAAAACGTAGATCAAGCTTAGTAAAATACTAAGCACCACTTAATTCATCCAAGAGATCATCAATGACAGGAATGGGAAATTTGTCTTTGATGGTGAGTTTATTGAGGTCATGAAATTTGGGACACATACGCCAAGTACCTTATTTTTTGAGTACCATGACCATAGGGGAATAATAGGGGCTGGTACCAGGGAAGATGACACATGTGGCTAGCAATCCTTGAACAATTTTCTCAATTTCATTATTTTGGGAAAACAGATGAAAATAAGGGTGAACATTGGGAGGAAGACTATTGGGGATCAGAGGAATGGAGTGATCATGAAAACCATGAGAAGGAGGAAGTCCCTGGGGAGTGGAAAAAATATCTTAGTGTTTGGAGACGATGCATTGGAGTTCACGTGTCTCGATTGCTTGAATGGAATGGAGTTAGGAAATAATGTCGGAATGGCCTTTTTTGAGGAGTTCTTTCCATTCGATGGGAACTGATGATCTTAGGGGATCCTATTGTGATTCCTTGGAATTTGTATTTTTGTCCTGCCTGTTGGAATTGCACGGTTAATTCCTTAAAATCCATGAGTATGGGACCAAGACTGTGTAACAATTTTGTACCAAGCACAATATCACAATCACCCATGTCAATAGAAAACATATGAGATTTCAGGTGGTACTACCCAATTTGGAGAAACACATTTTCACAACGCCCCCCACATTTCATGGAACCACCATTGGCAATCATGATTTGAAATTTTTTAACTGCATGTATATAACAATGGGTTTCTTGGGAAATACAACGATGAATAAAATTATGAGTGCTACCACTATCAATTAAGATGATGTCATTTCAATTCTTAATGTAGCCAATGAGCTTTAGGGTTTGAGGAGTAGAGAATCCAGTGAGAGCATTCAATGAAATGATCGGTTCTACTTCTGGTTGGTTAGAGGGTGGAGTAATATAAATTCACTTGGGTAACTCTTCCATAGGGGGGTCTCGATCTCTTATTTAGAAACATCCTCAGATATGGCCATAAACAAATTCTTTTCCTTACATTTGTTCCTCGAAAAATATTTGTCTTCACAATTATAACAAAGGCCCTTGAGTTGGTGTTCCGCCATTTCAGTCGGAGTTAATTTTTGGATCTTGAGGGGAGTGGGAGGAGTGTAAGGGTTAGTAGGTCAAGTGTGAGGAACAAACAAAGGTTTGTCATTCTGAGTAGATACAATTTTTTGGGCTTCCTTAGCACGTTGAGTAGCTTCCAACCAAGTGTGAGGGCGAGCCATGAGGACCTCTTTGAGGCCACTATTAAAAAATTATCGGAAGAAGGCATCAGACATGCCCTCTGTTTTGAAAGCCAAGTGTTCAAAGGCATATATAAAGTCTCCCACTATGCCAAATTTATTCAACTTTGTCAAATGATCAAGATAGTGGCTGACAGTGTCAAAGTGGTCATATAGCTCTACCACAAACTGAGTCCAAGAAACATACCTCTGGGGTGTCTTTCTATGCCATTTCCACCATTGCCAACATTTTGGATCGAAATAGAGGACACCATATCAAATTTTGGCCAGATCATTGGTAATTCCATGCAAGGAGAAATAATGTTCCATTTGAGTGACCCAACTAGTAGGATTGGATCCGTCAAATTTGTTCACTTCAACTCGGGGAAGGCGGGGGTCACAAGGAAGCGAGAATGAAGGGTCGTATTATGGGAAGATTTCTTACCTTTAGAGTGGGAAGTTTTTTCAAGGGAGGGAGAGCCAAGGGACGGTTTCAACCACTGGGTGAGAGAAGATGATTCACCCTTAACCTCTACCAATCCGCCTGTAACATTTCCCTCGAAGGTGTCCAAGTGTGAATTATTGGAAGCAATTTCAGAGGGCATTCTTTAGATGTCTACCTTGTGTTGTTTGGATTCATCTTGCAGGTGAAGGAATTCTTGGTTGTGAGTGTTGGCCATGGGTGGATGGGAATGAAAGAGGGGAAGTGGGACCATGGAAAAAAGAATAAAAAATGATGTATATGAGTGTGTTCAATGTGAAAAGAGGAATACAATGGCATAGGTGTCAAATAAGGGTGAGGGGAGGTAAAAAGAAAAAAATTTAAAAATGATAGGTATCACAAAGATCAGGGTGAAAAGGGGAATCCAACGAGATAGGTATCAAATAAGGGTCCAGGGAGGTAAAAAAAGGTTAAAAATAATAAGTGTCACAATGATCCAGGTATGTCTCAAATAAGGGTAATGACAGGTCCCATGCTCAATTTGTTTGCTCTAATTTTTTTTACTTCTCTAGGTTTTTATGCAGATATGAATACTGTAGTATCAAAATGCCAAATTCTTAACAAAAAAAATGAAATAAATGTATAGTGATTTTCGCAACCTGAATGTAGGAGGAAAGGCTTCAGGGCAATATATCTTCTCTGTTCCTTTTTGTTTGTAATTTTTGCAACCCAAATGTCAGAGGAAAGGTTGCACAGAAATATATATGCTCTATTCATTTTCTATTTGGTTTCCTTCCCAAGGGTTAGGGTTTCCAGGATGCCTACAAACAAGGGTTTTCGTTGTGCTATAACTCTCTGATATACGTGTGAGGTCCAACAGTAGTACTCAACCCAATATCTCAAGACACTATTTAAGGAGGCTAGAATCTACCCTTGGTCATACTACCCGACTACCCAGGTACTAGAGAGTATGTTCCCGAGTGTTATTCTCGGTGGCAGTATAGCATTCAGGTGGTCGATCGATTGATCTATGGATGGTTTTAAGATAGCTAAGGGGTCTCCTGATATACCAGAAGTACATGGAAGAAAAATTTTGTATAGAGGTGGTGTCTGATGCGCTACCACTTGAAGGGTACCAACAGGGGTTACAAGAGTGGCCAACATATGTGTGTTTAATTACCTCTTATATTTCCTGCATCTATGCTTCCCCAACTGCAAATCTATGTAGCTTAAAGACGTTGAAACACATCCCTCCCCTAGAAAAAAATTAACCAATGAATCCTACCAAGGAAAGTTCTCTGATACCACTTGTTAGGAACCAAATCTATTATAATAGCAGAAAATAGAGATGTTGCAGTAAATACCAGTGAAATAACAATAGAGAATAAGAATATAGCAACGAAACATCAGAATATATTGAACCAAAATACCAAAATAATACCTTTATTGATAGGAAACAATGTTCACTTCCCTCTTTGAGGGGGAAACCTCCAGCAGAACATAGCTCTATTACAATAATTCTCAAGAAAAATCCCTCTCATACCTTCTACTCTTATTTATACTAATTCTATCTTCTAAAGAACATTCTAAAGGAGGATATTTCTAGAAGAGAAAGCTTCTATTAGGTATTCTTACATTGACTTGTTCATATTTATTAAATAGGCCTTATTAACTAGTATCGACCTTTATTACATGGAAATATATTATTCTACCTATATGAGAAGTTAGGGATTTAGGTCCCTAACATAGATGATATTTATGGGTTGTGATATATATAATCGAACCCACTAGTATGAAAGATGAAGATTTATTGTTGTTGAAAATTGTTAGGGTCCTAACCCGCACATAGGTAGAACAATATATTCGAATGTAATAAAGGTCAATATTAATAAGGCCTTTCAATAAAATAGAATAAGGCGGATGTAAGAAGACCTAATAGAAGCTTTCACTTCTAGAAGGATCTTCCTCTAGATGCTTCTTTTTAGTATAAATAGGAGTCAAGGTTATGAGAACCCCAACTTGGATATTATTGTAATAAAACTCTACTCAACTGGAGGTTGCCCCCTCGAAGAGGCCCGTGAACATTGCTTTCATATTCAAAGTGTTATTTATGTTATTATTCTCTTATCATTTCAGTGTTATTGTGGTGAATGTTCTGGTTATATTGTTGTTATTCTGCCATTTCTAGCATTTTATTTTTGTTCTACATACATTTTATTTCTGATATATTACAAGTGGTATCAAAGCACTTTCCTCGGCAGAAAGTGTGGGTTAATTTTTTTTTCAGGGTTGAGACGTATTCCGACGTCTTTAAGCCATAGAGATTTGTCGTTACATGCATAAACCCGTAGTTGAGGGATTCATACACGCAGGAAATACAAGTGTTATTTAAGCGCACATCTGTTGGACACCCTTTTAACCCCTATTAGTACCCCTTCGAGTGGTAACACATCAGACAACACCTGTGTATGGATCAGCCTAGATTACCCGAAGATCTCTTTAGATAAGCCAATCAACCACCTGATTGCTATAGTGTCACCGAGAACAACACTCTGGAAGCTACTCTCTAGTACCTGGGTAGTCGAGTAGTATGGTTAAGGGTACGATCTATCCTCCCTAGTTAGTTCCCTAAAATATTGGGCCGAGTACTACTGTTGGACCCCGCATGTATATCAGAGAGATATAGCACAGGGAAAACCCTTGTCTGTAGAACCCTCGAATACCGAACCCTTGGGGACAAAAACATAAACAAATTAAAACAGACAAGATCTATTGCCACGCAACTGTGTTCGGGTTGCCAAGTAAATACACATTTCTTTCTGGTTAAGCATTTGGGCATTTCCTCTCTGCAGTATTCTTCATACTAGAGTATAACTCCACAGATGTAAAAAAAAAAAAAAAAAAATTCTGGAAATGTTTTCACCATTATTTGAGACCTATTCCATTGGATTCATCTCTTCTCCCTTATCACATTCATCNATCCATATCATTTTTCAAAAAAAAAATTGACCTCGCCTACTCCTTTTCAGTTCCCCCATCCTCATGGCCCATACCCGTAGCCAATACTTGGAAGCTCGCTTCAACACCTTCCAATCTGGTCTCATCGAAACCCAACAAGAAGTGAAACAACTCAGTGCCAATGTTGCAGCCATCAATATAACCATACAGTCCTCAATGGAGGAAATCAAACAAGACCTAACCACCCATCTTGAATCATTATTTTCGATACTCTGCACCAAACTGCATATCCCTACAGATAACCCTTCCTCTTCCTCACCTCCACATCCTGAAGGTGACCATTCCTCTCATTCCAATAACTTTCAGAACCATCACTTTCAACGTGACCTACGCCTTCCACGGGTGGATGCGACCAAAATTCATGGCTCGGACCCCATTGGTTGGGTAACCCAAATGGAACATTATTTCTCTTTATACGGCATTACAGATGACTTCGCCAAACTCTGATATGGTGTTCTCCATATAGATCAAGAACGGTGGCAATGGTGGCAATGGAGAAAAACTTATCATCAAGGGTATATTGCTTGGACACACTTTGTGGAAGATATTTATGAACGCTTTGACACTGACACCAACCATTTGGGTCGTTTGACAAAGTTAAAACAATTAGGAACACTGGAAGACTTTATAGCTTCCTTTGAGCGCCTGGATTTTAGAACAGAGGGCATGTCTGATGCCTTTTTCTGAGATTTTTTTATCAGCGGCCTCAAGGATGAGATTCGGGCCCATGTCCTCATGGCTCATCCTTAGAGTTGGGTGGAGGATACTAAAAGAGCTAAAGAATCACAACAGGTGGTATCCTCTAAAAATCGAAAACCCTCCTTTATCCCTCGCCCTAAACTAGTAAATCCCACTACTTCCTCTACCCCACTAAAGATCCAAAAATTGACCGGGGATGAAATGGTTGAACGCCAACTCAAAAGCCTTTGTTATAACTGTGATGACAAATATTTCCCGAGCCACAAGTGTAAAGAACAAAATATTTTTATGGCAATCTCCGAGGATATTTCGGAAGAGGATGTAGAAACTCCCCTTGTGTCTGAGTCATCTGAATCCATTGACATAACCCCTCCCTCAAACCCTCCCAAAGTAGAACTAGTCACTTCCCTCAATGATCTCACTAGCTTCTCTGCTCCCCAAACCCTCAAGCTAATCGGTTACATCAAGCATCGAAAGGTCATTATTCTGGTTGATAGTGGAAGCACCCATAATTTTATTCATCACTGCATTGCCCAAGAAACTCATTTCTACATCCATGCCGTCAATAATTTCCAAATCATGATTGCCAATGGTGGTTCCAAGAAATGTGGAGGGCATTGTGAAAATGTTTGTCTCCAAATTGGTGACTACCACCTGAAATCCCATATGTTTTCTATCGACATGGGAGGTTGTGACATTGTTTTGGGTGCAGACTGGCTAAGGACTTTGGGTCCCATTATCATGGATTTTAAAGAATTAACCATGCAATTCGACCATGAGGTCCACCAATATAAGTTCCAAGGCATTACCTTCGGTTCACTTGAGATCATTAGTTCCCATCGCATGAAAAATATGCTCAAAAAAGGTCATTCTAGTGTTATCACCCAACTCCATGCCATACAAGCAACATAGACACCCTCGGTCCCGCAAGACCTCCAAGCCATCCTTTCTAAACATCAATTGGTCTTTTCCACTCCCCAAGGACTCCCTCCTTCCTGTGGTGTTCATGATCATTCCATTTCCCTTGTACCAGGAAGCCTTCCTCCCAATATTCGTTCGTATCATCACCCCTTTTCCCAAAAAAATGAAATTGAGAAAATGGTCCAGGAACTCCTTAATGCAGGTGTTATCTGCCCTAGTACGAGCCCCTATGCTTCTCCTGTGGTCATGGTCCTAAAGGAAGAAGGTTCTTGGTGAATGTGTCTTGATTTTTGTGCCCTCAACAAACTTACCATCAAAGACAAATTCCCCATTCCTGTCATTGATGACCTCCCGGATGAATTGAGTGGCACCCAATTCTTCACTAAACTGGATCTTCGTTTGGGCTACCACTAGTTACGTATGAAAGAGGTAGACATTCCTAAGACTACCTTTAGAACTCATGAGGGCCACTATGAGTTTTGGGTCATGCCCTTTGGCTTGTGTAATGCCCCCTCCACCTTCCAAAGCATCATGAATAATGTATTTTGTCCTTTTATCTGCCATTTTGTCTTAGTTTTGTTTGATGATATCCTCATCTATAGAAAAACTTGGACATACCACTTTCTCGTGTGGATCGAGTTATCCATCTACTCTCTCAGCGCCAACTTTTCCTGAAATAGTCTAAATGTGCTTTTGGCACCTCAGAAGTAGAATACTTGGGTCATCTGGTTGGCAAGGATGGCATCAGGGTGGATCCTAAAAATATTGAAGCTATGCAAGACTGGCCTCACCCAGAGACTCTTAAGATATTGCATGGATTTCTAGGCTTAACAGGGTATTATTGCAAGTTTTTTAACAATTATGGGAAGATTGCAGCACCTCTCACTACTCTCCTCAAAAATAACTCTTTCACTTGGACTCTGTAATGTCCCCCACCTCTTAGAGAGGTGATGCGGAGACTGAGTGGCCTGGGCACCCCCACTAGGTCATAGTCTCACACTGAAGGGGGAAAAATCAAGAAGTTAAAAGTTATATTTTTAAGTTGACTTAAGAAAGGGACGGGATAAAGGAGTAATAGATAACTCAACAGAAGAATAGAAGATTAACCCTGGGAGTTAACCTAACTCAACAGAGAATTAGAAGGAAAAGTATAAGTAAGAGGCTGGGGTGCACCTATTACTCATTCTGGTTTTGGATTAGCATT
>ML791111.1:91876-107230 GCA_009831015.1 Picea engelmannii | reverse complement strand
AACTTCTTGGGTCTTCTTTCAGGATGAAGCTTCCAACAGTGGTCTTCATCATGGCCATCTTTTGAACAATGTTTACATGTGAACTTTTCTCCCTCCTTCTTCACTGCAGCATTCTTCCTGCCATTGCCTTTGAATTTCTTCTTTCCCTTGTCTCCATGGTTGAATGTCTTCTTGAAACCCTCATGAGTATCGTTCCTTCCCCTTGCTTCAAAATGAGTATCCTGTACACAAACTTCATCTAGATTCAAAAGATTAAACATAAGGATAGTATGCCTCAAATAACTATGCAAAGCACCAATATATTTGAGCAATGTTTCTTGTGAAGACAAATCAACTCCCAAAACCATTGCTCTTCTCCTAAATTCCTGAGTAAAAATTTGTACATTCTGTCCTTTAGCTTGTCTAAAATTCTGCCATTCCATAGTTGCCTTTTGTTTATATGCCAATGGATAAAAAAAAAAATTAATTGCTATAATGAAATCATTCCAAGAAAGAAAAAATTTTCCATGCTTTTTCATTTCCTCCTGTGTCTTAGATTCCCACCAAATAAGTGCTAAACCATCTAATATTAATGAAGTAAGCTGAATTTTGGTTTCATCATCTTGAATCTTTTGTATTCTAGAATATACTTCAATTTGACGTATCCAGTTATCTAAATTTTCAGCGTTAACTTCTCCATTGTAAATTGGCAATTCAAATTTCATATCAAGCTTTAATGAAGGAATTTGCGAAGGAGTTTTACCATGCCCCTTTGGAGAATTCAGAAGATGTTTCGAACTAGTAGAAGAAGAAGAAGAAGAAGAAGATGGAGGAGGAGAGGGTGGTGGAGAAGCACCATTCCCTCCATTTCCGCCTGGAGTTTTGTCACCACCGCCTCCCTTATGAATTGAAGGGTTGGAGCCTTCACCCTGCGACATTATGTTCCGTTCCATCAAGATCTTCATCATATCTCTCAACTCCATGACAGCCTCTCTGAGATCTTCATTTTCAGCCGGAACACGTTCATGACTTTCTGCACGAGCCATGCTTGGTGAATGTCTCTCTGAAACTTGCGGTGAATGAATCTGCTTCCTCCTTGTTGGATGAGAACTTGGCTCCACAAGTTGACCTTCTCCTCTTGTGAGTTTCAACCTTGTTATCATCAGAAACAAACTTGCAAACAATCAAGTCTTCAAAACCAGTGCTCTGATACCAACTTGATCTAAAAATGAAGAAGACTTGAAATACTTGAAATTTATTGCAAGTGAAATGTTATGTGTTTAAAGAAAAAGGATCAGTTTGCAACACATAAATTAAAGGATTACTTATGCAAATTATACATAGACAGCAGCATAATCATTGAACATAAACACATAATCACAGCAATTGATAAAGGAGTTCACCCCTCTTATGGGCTACATCTCCTGGTCCAGCTTCCAATGGATCATTATTATTAATTGCTCAAAAATTGCTCAAAAACATGTATTACAATGCTCAAACTAACAAATAAACTACTCCAATGGCTTCAGAGCGTTCCAAAACCCCTATCTGGGCTCTTTCAGCACCTCAATCGGTCGAAAAATGAAGAAGTTATGCCTCCTGGAAGTCCCCTCTTCAAGCTTGTTGTCTCTGCATCTACAAAATGCACCCTTCTTGAGTGAACCTGGCTCACACACATTTTAAAGCGTGAAAACCCAGCACTGGGTGCAACTGCGCCAACGGTGAAAACCGTAGAACGGTTAAGGGTGCACCAGCCCCTAACCGCCTCGGCACCTGGGCATATGGCGCATGTGACCTCGCGCGAAGTAAAAAGTGGTTAAGTGGTTACACAACCATGTAACTAACCTCCCGCGCACATTATACACCGGTCATATGTTACATAACAAAACCCATGGCTACATGTGTTAACCCCACGCGCAAACATATTAATATGGTCATGTAAAAACTTTGGGTTATGTTTTATAAACCTGCGCCATATATTTTAATACATGGTTATATGTGGTATAATGGAACCACAGGTCGGGGCTAAGCCCCGGCCCGCCCCCCTTTCCATTTAACACAATGAACAAATTCAAATAATATTTAAGCCATATGTTAAATAAGAACTAACTCGTAGCCCAATGGTCAGGTGGTCGTGCGAAGGCGTTAAGTGTTGGGGAGGTCTGGGGGTCGAACCCCGCGGACTCCCATATATTTTACATACAACCACTAGCCAACCAATGAGTGACACGTGGCACCCACGGATTGGGCCACGTGTCCTCATATCATTTGCCATCCACCCGGACACGTGTCAGCTCTCAATTTTCCAACAGTCAACTAATCAACATCTTCCACATCACCACTGTAAGGTCATACGGTCCTGCCACGTCAGACCGTACGGACTGTACGAACTATACGGACTGGTACAGTCAGCATCAAATGTTTTTACCTGTTTGGCTTGATGAACAGATCGCGATATCTTCTCCATACGGAGTCCATTTGAGAAAGTAAATATACTGCCAGAATCAGGAAGACGAGACGGACGCAATGGCACTGTTTTTGTCACATTCTGATCACTTTGAAATTTGAGCAAAATTTGATCCCCTGATCAATCAAGCCTTAAAAATAACGCCTAACCTAAAATACATTAGAATTTTCTGTTTGTAGGGTTCACAGCTAGTTTAGGGTTTTAGGGTGTTCAATTAGGTGTGAAGAGGAAACTCTTCAAGGCCACTTTAAATCAAACATTAGAGTCTGATTTAGGGAGTTCTTTAATTCCAGTATCATAAGAGTTAGTTGGGAACTCCCTCTAACATGAAGTCATGTGAGGAAAGTCAGAGGAGATAACCCCTCCAAAGTTGGACTAAACGTAGTGGGGACTATATATTGAGGGTCTTTCTTGGGAAAAATAGCGACTACATTTTCCTACGGAGCTACGTGGACCTCAAATCCATTCGATATCCTCTATTGTCTTCCATACCATTTTCTTTCGATACCCTTGAAGGGATTCATACTTGTTATCTTGCTCATTACGATCTTCCTGACTATCGATTGTACTCACCTGGTAACTGACTATGAGTTGGAAACCTAGTTACCCATATTTTATGGACTTACACAGGTGACTGCAGGGGTATACCATGGTACCTAGGGAAGACGTCGGATCGCGCTTTGTAGATTATACACAGAGGGTGAATCCATGTTTGAGTTACACTTACACCAGTTAGTTTCTCTAGTGTCAATTGGTGTAACTGTCCTTCCTACTAGATAGTCGACTTTTTGATTTATCTTTAGGAAAATGTTTACTGTGTGCTTTGTGATCTATGCTAGTCAATCCCTACTATGTCGTTTGATCATTTCACAAAGTGGAATATCAACAGCTCCACTGGTCGCGAAGGCTTAAGGGCCTGTCATCGGTTACCTTGGAGCCACCTCCACCATCATTGAGGTGAAGACTTGATCAAGAAGGGTCATTCGAAGCGACCGGGCCACATGAAACTATGCTCGAGCTTGCTCTACAAGGATACTTTTTGACTCCGAAGAAACCCACCATTTCTAACCTTGAGACAGAGGCTATCGGACTAGCTAACCCTTGGATTATCGATTTTTCGGTGTCGATCTTGATTCAAATAGTCCCTCCCGAGGTGACATATTCTAAGAATCAGCTAGTCCTACAAGTGAAAATGGAAGTGAATTCTTCTACTTCATCTGGGAGTCATCATACTCCTGTTATGGCTACTACTTCAAAGGGCCTCCTACCTCCTCTCCCACCTTTTCTAGTCAGGACCATAGTGGTCTTGACTCCCTCAACTTTGAGCAGTGGTCTGATACCGTTATCAGCTTCGACCACTATTTCGCTTACTTAGAGTGTGATGGGCCCTTCCTTCTCATATGGGATGCCTAACTTTGATACAAACTCGATTCTTACTTATTCTACCTTACAGACAATGGGTCTAGGGGAAGGGAGCTCGAAGGCTCTCGTGCAAGGGTCAATCAAGAGCACTTTTTTCCCTTTTAATGATATCCCTTATGGTGGGGTTCATATACTTCCTCCATCCCTTTTCGCTCGGTGGTGCTTTTCAACAACCAATCAGTCCAAGTGCTAATTATAGCTTGTTTGGTGGAGGCAGTTTAGGACCTTCGTATTATAAAATGTCGGTGGGATATATGGCGTTCTCTTTGTTCAGTGCATTTGGGAAAAATGATTTTTCTTCGGTTGTTGTCTCAGCTAGAGGAACCCCAATTTTGGTCAACAGAACTCGGTGTAAGGTACGATTCCTTCACAGGGAGTGATGACTGGAGTTTTATCCACACATTATCTTTGGAATCCCTGGTAGGGATCAGTTCCCTCGCCAGGGATGTCGATCGGGGGTAACCCCTTCCATACTCAACAAAACCCTAGGAAGGGCTCTATACCCATGCCCATCGGATCGGCTGGGGGAATCCCCTTCCAAGGTCCTTGGAACACAATGTAGAGAGCAATCCCCACAGAAGCTATGTCGTCCAATTTCGGGATTCAACCGACGATACCCCAATAAAATAAGTTACCCTATGTTGGTCAAGGCCATGGTTTCTATAAAAACCTTGGCCAACAGTCCAACTTTGCCTGGAAACCTAGTGTCAATCAAACTCCAGGACCCTCTTTTCTTGTAAATAGTTCACAACCGAAACTATCATTTATGTAAACGCTACATCTTCCATACTTTTCGAGAATATTGAACGACCTGATTTGTCAGAATCCACGTTGGCCCCCCATGCTGACTAAGTTTCCTTCAGATATTCCAAAATTTGAGGGAAATCCTGGCAAAGATCCAGGTGATCATGTGACGACTTTTCATTTATGGTGCTCATCAAACTCGTTGAAGGACGAATCTGTTGAGTGGTTCTTACTTGAGTGGTTCTTTAAGTCTTTGGTGCCTTGCATATCCAAGGACGTAGCGAATTTCAGAGTGTTTTCAGAGGATGAGGATATTATGAGAGCCCAACATCTTGAACTAAGCTACTCTCAGTCCAGCATTCTCTACGAGATCTTTCTAGATGCACCTCGGTCTACTCTCATTAAGGCCAAGAAAAGGTTTGTACCCCATGCTGACAGTATTGTGGGTTCAGAGAAAAGAAATTCCACGGACCTGTTGTTGAATCAATTGCAACGATTCTCGATACAACATATTGTGGTCATTCAAACTATGAGTTCATTTGTTCCCCCTACCTAGACGTCAGATGTACACAGTGTGCATTTGACAAATCCCAATTCCAACCAACAGCCTCAGGGAAATAAGAAACAACGAAATAAAAAGGGTAAAGGGGATAAAAAGGCTACCAATAATGTTGGCGGGGGGGAAAAAAAGAAGAAGAAGTCGAGTTATCTATGTAATCTTTTCACGGAGGACCACCCGAATCATCTGTTCCCTCAGCTTGTAGAATCTCAGAAGCTATTGGCGCAGCAACATGCTGTTGTGCTGACAAACCCTTTTGCACAAGGGAAAAACATGGCTCAGGTTTCAGAATCCACGAGCATGGAAGGGGAAGTTAGGGACCCCCCCACACCTACCAATAACAACCCGACCACAAATATTTACATGATGAATGTCGAGGCTCATTTAACGACCAAAGCCCGAGACTACGGAATGTCGAAATCTATTGAGAAGGGAAAGGAAGCCACTAACCCATTGACTCCTCTTCAAATCGAGAAGGAGGTGGGAGAAACAATGACGCACATCCCTAAAGGTGTGTTTAAGAAGGCTTCTCATAATCCAAACATGAGGGTTGCCCAGAACTACTCCATTGTAGAGGATCTAGCATAGACCTCATGCGTGATGTCCTGTATGGAAGTCCTCCAGAGTTTCCCCTTGCAGAGAAAATATGTGTTGTCCTCCTTGGGAGTATAAGATGATTGTAACCCAGAAGTGATCATTTTCGATCCAACCGACTTAAAACCTCGTCTTCCTCACCACGTTTCCTTTCAAATAGTAGTGGCTTTACTTGCAAAATATTTTCTATACAATGGTTGATGAGGGTGCCTTTACTTGCGTGATGTCGTTGGCATGTTGGAAGGCCATTGGCCAGCTTGAGTTGTCTTCATCGCCTACTTTTATTATGATGTTTGACACTCGGTCATTTAGACCACATGGAATTATTCCTTCCCTCCCAGTGCAGTTGGGAGGTAAAATTGTGTTTGTCGAAGTTGAAGTGGTCGATATGCCTCTTGTGTTTTCTGCATGAGGGTCAGATTGTGACCATTGACCAATTTTCTTTCTCTTGTCCCGACCCTTCATTAGGGGCTTCCACGGTCCCAGTGATTGATAATCCACAACCTGCCACTGTCAACTTAGGTATCAGTTTGTTTCCTTCATTAATGGGAACCTTTGATTACCGTCGCCTTCTAGCGATGTAAGTCTTATATTGGTTTTTCTCAACTAGCTGAGGGCTGCAGTTTTGCAAGTATCGTCATTTCGAATGAGCTACTTTAATGATCTGTGGAATTTTCCTTCCCCATCGGCTTTGATGGAGGGGATAGGGAATCGTGGCATGGCCATGCCCTTGTCCACGGCTGAATTTGCATACAAAATTGCCCAATAAACTTCGGCCAACCCCAATCTAACTCCCACATAGGAGTTAGATCTAGTTCTTGAGCCTATTTTGGCTCAATATTCTCTTCCCACTCAAGATCCTTTAGACTTGGCATTTCCCTCTAACGAGGTGATTCTCGAGGAAATGACTGGTCCCGATAGACCTTGGGATGATCTACATCATAGATCTTACTTCCTGCCCGAGTTAAGGGGAATAGAGGTGTGAGAATTTGTTTTGACCGTGAATGGAGATAATTCTTGTCCTATCAATCCTTTGGCTACGCAAGGATTTTACACCAAGGGTAACATGGCAGGCATTGATACCACAATTCCAATCGATATCTCCAAAACCCCTGACATTGTAGAGAATGTTTTCGTTGGAGCGAATTGCTCCCCAAAAGAGATTTGAACTTACACTGAGTTATTCAAAGAATTACACGACGTTTTTTTCTGGTCTTATGAGGGAATTCCAGGCATCGACCCATGAATTATCGAGAATGAAATTACAACTTTTCCTAATGCCAAACTGGTCCGATAGAATCTTCGTCCGGTAAATCCTCGAACAGTGGAAACAATTAATGAAGAAATAGAAAAATTGCTCAAATTCAGATTTATCTACCCTGTACAGTTGATGGAATGGGTGTCAAACGCGGTTCCAGTTAAAAAAAAATAGGACACAATTCACGTGTGCATAGAATTCCATGATTTGAATAAGGCCTATCTGAAAGACAATTTTCCTATCTGGTTCATCAATAAGATAGTCGATGAATGCGTGGGATGCTAGGTATTTTCATTCATGGATGGTTTCTCGGGATACAATCAGATTCAAATCAAACCCGAGGACCAACATAAAACAAATTTTATTTGTCCTTGGGGCACATTCATGTATTGTAAGATGTCTTTGGGCATGAAGAATGTTGTATCTACCTTTCAACATGCCATGTTGTTTTATTTTCACATCCTTAGACACATAGTCCATGCATACCTTGATGATCTAGCATCACGCTCTCACAAGATATCTGATCATCCCACCCATCTTCGACTAGTATTTGAGAGATGTCGCTACTATCAGATTCACTTGAATCCTAACAAGTGCAGTTTTTGTGTGACGTCAGGTCATATTTTAGGTTTTATTGTATCGACAATAGGGATCATGTTTTGTCCTATCAAGGTTGAGGCAATAGTTCAATTGCCTCGCTCGTACACGATACCCCAACTTCAGAGCTTACAGGGGAAAGAAAATTTTCTTCGGCGTTTTGTCGCGAATTACGTTGTGATCACTAAAGGGTTTATGCGTCTCTTGAAAAAAGGGGTCTTGTTATGTTAGGATGAAGCTGATCATCGCTCTTTTGAAATGTTAAAATGCACCCTGACATCTGCCCGTCTTCTCTGGCCTCTTGATTATAACAAATATTCTTGTTGTATTTGGCTATTGTGGAGTCAACCATTGGCATGGTATTGGTTCAAGAGGATGATATTCTCTAAGAGAACATTATTTGTTACCGTAGTCGAGGTCTAGTTGGACCGGAACTCAACTATTCCCACATTGAGAAACTGGCTTTAGCTGTTGTTCATGCTGTCCAATGGTTCTGCCACTACATTCTTCTTCGCAATACCATTGTCATTGTCATCGTCAACCCTTTCCAATACATGTTAACAAGACGAGTCATTGGAAGAAATATTAGTATATGGATAGTCATGTTACAGGAGTTTGACTTGGATTTTGTTTCTACGAAATCCAAAAAGTCATTGATCTTTGGCAAACTCATTTCGAAACTTCCGATCAAGTCTAGTGATATCATACCCAAAGAGTCTCCTTTTAAGGGAGATATTTTTCTAATTGCATCTTCAGACCCCTGGTATGGAGATATACTTGTGTATCTCCAGAATTTGAAGTGCCCCGCTTTTTCTTCCCGCGATGAGCATTGATGAATTCGACATCAAGCAGGAAACTATCTTATACTCAATGACACTTTGTATCGTTGAGGTGTGGATTGAATTTTCATCGATTCCTTATCCATGAAGAAGAAGAGATCATTTTGAATGATTGTCACACTAGAGCATGTGGAGGTCATTTTTTTGGGTTGGAAACAACCCAAAATATTCTACGTGCAGGTTACTTTTGGCCCTCATTAATCAAGGATTGTGTTGAGGCGGTCAAGAAGTGCCACCCATTCTAGATATTTTGTCGAAAGATGTGGGTGCATCCTGCTCCTATATTTCCTTTCATTTTTGTTGGTCCTTTCACCAAGTGGGTTATTGACTTTACTACATGTCACTCGGCCTCAACTAGGGGGCATCGTTACATCATCATAGCAGTAGACTACTTCACCAATTGGGTCGAAGCTATGCCAATGTTTAGTAATGATGGAGAAACTGTGACTCTTTTCATCTTTAATCAGACAGTAGCAAGATTCGGTATCCCGAAGGATATTTTCACTGACCATGGCAGTCACTTCCAAAAGAAAATGATGACCGAGTTAACATCAAATCTCGGGTTCAAACAAGAACATTCTTCACCTTATTGCTGGCAAGCGAATGGTCAGGTTGAAGTTGTGAATAAGTCTCTCAAGACTATGTTTCAGTGGGCGATCAATTCTGCCAAGTCAAATTGGCATTTGATGTTATATTCAATGTTGTGGGCCTACAGAATGTCTATTAAAATTGCCACTGATTTTTCACCTTTGTGACTCGTATACGGGCTGGAAGCAGTCTTACCTATTGAGTGTCGAATTCCTTATTTAAATTTGGCAGTGGAATTACTGTTGGACACTTCACCACTTGAAGAATGTATTTTGTATCTCAAGCAGCATAGTGATGTAGCCTTAGCCAATGAGGCTCATAAGCAATGAGTAAAGTTTGGGTATGATCGATTCATTCGTCCTCATATTTTCTCCGAAGGCGATCTTGTCCTGGTCTATGATCAAGACAAAGATCCCCTGGGGGCAGGCAAGTTCAAACCCATGTGGTTCAGATCGTTCATTGTGAAATAGGTCTTGAAGAAGGGCACTTACCATCTGGTTGATTTTGAAGGAAATGCCTTGGCGAAGCCTAGAATTGGGCTCTACCTCAAGAAGTACTACTCTTAGGCTGGTCACCTCGGTGACTTCTTGTATATATGTATAGCTTCTTATACATTTTTTGTCTTTTTTTGTTTTATGGATGTGTACTTATTTATGTCTTATTTTTCACTGTGGCAGATGTCAAGTGAATCAGAGGTGTATTTTGGGTTCGCAGATGGCGCTAGCCAACACACTCAGAGGCTTGCTTTCAGAGCTTGGGTGATTTTCACACATGTAGGCCAGTTGCTATCTTCTGGAGGTATTTTTCTAGGCGACGCTACAAAAAATGTTGTCGAATATAGTGCAGTGATTAAATTTCTTCGTGACGCTTTGGCACATGGCATTTCTCATCTCCATATCTACCTAGATGATCAGCTAGTTGTGTCCTAGTTAAATGGGGTTTACCGTGTTTATGATCCCACTTTTCACCGAATATTCCTTAGGGTATGTCTCTTAGAACAATCGTTTGATTACATTACGTATATCCATGTTCCTATGAGATTTAATCATATAACAGATACTCTAGCTAATCAAATTTTAGATTGGCATGTTGCACACACATACACATGTAAATACATTTGTAAAATGTTATCCATAAGACATAAAATATGTATATATATATATATATATATATATATATATATATATATATATATATATAAGTAGTGTCATGAGTACATAGGTGGGCATTAACGCCTCAAAAGTGTTCAGTATACATTTCTAGGATTATGCCCTCAAAAAATACATATACAAAAAGTGTTCTAGGCACATCAACGGTCTATGATATCTAAGCATGGAGCCTATTGGCCCTGCTATAATGTACAATAGTGTTGGGAACAACTGGACCCAAGTTCGAGGCACCCCTACTACATGAGGCTACATAGAAGGTGGGATATCCTCTATCTCAGCCATGGGTACAGCACGAGTGAGCACAGTGAGGTTGTGCTCCACTCGTCACAGAACTATATCAGCCTCTCTGACTGGGGGTCCCCCTGCAGCTGTTGGTCCTCCGGTTGCTGCTGCTACTGCCTCAAGTCGAGGACATCACCAAGTCCTAGAGAATTCTTTTGGTTGCATAGCCCCCACTTTTGTACATAACAGATACACAAGTCAGTGCTCTATACACACATAAAAAGGATATATATAAAAAAATGATTAAAAAAATTAAATAACCTTTAAAAATTATGTTACCTATCTTGCCTCGCTCCTCACCAGAAGGCACAAGCATGTCCATATCTCTAGTGAAGTTGATCCCGACATAAGGGTAATCCTCAATCATCAGGATCTGTCATGCCCACCAGTCAAAGAATTTGTCATCGAAAGCCTCTATGGTCCTCCCTCCACCCTGTCAAGGCAGGAACATTGCCCACCTGGTCATTGTTGGGAAGGAGGCTCTATTCCCCTGTACCATCTCTCTAGGACTGAGACTAGTCACCCTCTCGAAGAAGAAGGAGCATAAAATGGTATCGACACCATTAACACTCTCTAAGTTGTCTCTTCATGCATATCAGCATGGTCGTACTCCAGTAAAAAATGTTGGCCTCCAAACATTGAATGGCACAATGCATGTGTGCTCGGGAAGCTTGTTGAAGGGTTGCAGATCCAGTAATCCGCTAGATAAAGAGTAAGATCACATGAAAATATAGGTTGGTGATCTTGTGAATTGGAACCTCAGAACCTACCTTCTTAGTGCCAGCCTCATAGTACATGCGAATGTAATCCTCGATGTTGAAGGGCCCCGGAGGAAACGTCCTCAAGTTAATCGGTTCCCCTCTCCTCGAGAGGCCATTCAAGAAGTATATATCCTCTATGGTTGGTGTCAATGATTGACCCTCTAGCATAAAAGCCTCTGCACTGAGGATGTCAATACTCCACAAGAGCATTGATCAGCCTAGGTTGTGCCCTCTTGAACAGACACTGAAAGAACTTTCATAGCCCACATTGTTTCAGTGTGGCAATGGCTATAGGTTCCTCTTCGACCAAAATATCAATGTTCTCATGCTCCCCCTCCCTCTAGTGAACATAAATCCTATTTCATAGAAAAATGGAGGAGAGTCAGTACTTGCATTTATTTTTTCAAAGTCTTCCAAGGTGTACGCAGGTTGTTTTGCACACAATTGTGTATGTCTGTGGGATAGTGGTTTCCTGCCCGAGTACATACATGGGCTGGTCTTGGACAACCCGCGTACAAGCAGGGCCACTCTTTTTACAAGAGCATGCCCCCTCAAAACCTAAAATTAATGCATAAAGAAAGAATTGAATTGCAAGAGGGAGTGATGTGTACTTGCTTGGTCCAAGAATAAGGTCATTTTGTCTATTGAAGCTCCCAAAATCTACTCTTTTAGCAAAGGGTTTTTTTCACCTTTTGGTCGATTTTCAAATTGAAATGGTAAAAATGAGTTGTCAGCTTCTATTTATAGACTTTTTTGGCCCTTTTTTCCCATTTTTTACCCTCTTTGTCATTTTTCCTGGCTTGGTGATTACTTGATTCCACTTCTGAGTTTCTTATTGGTTGTTCTGGTACTCTTTTTCTTTTGGTTTGGTAATTTTTGGTGTGGGTCACTTTTTGGGTATCCTTTGGTAAAAGTCATTTTTTCAATTTTTTGCATATAAGTTAGGATTTCATTTCCACTTTCTGCATCTTGTTGTCTTTTTCACTTTGCCACAGGATCAACCCCACCAAAGTGCAACACAGAACCTTCATTGTTGCTCTATAAGTGTAGTAATTAGGTGGTAGAGCCTACCTTTACATGGATTCCCTAGGTAGATCCTTGCTGCATTTCGGCATCCATGTTGTCAGTAATGACTATAGGATTGGGAGTCCTTGTTAGTCCTTTCATGATTACAAGATAAATCCTCATTCGTTTGATGCACCATCATACTAGGCCTTACCCTCGGGACTCCCAAATGATCACACTTTGTTGTCTTTCAAGCTCGCTTTGAAATTCGAAAGCAACACCAACGAGACTGTATTTATTATTTTCGATCTCATTTGGATTACTTGAGAAAAGTATCCCCTTGGAGTCTTCTTTAATCCCTTTTTAGACTCTCTAAACATGAAAACATTGTCGAGCGATCTTTTCTCCCTTCACGCTCGCCAAACTAAAATTTCAAGGAACATTTGTCCGATGGTAGTTTACCCATTTTTTGGTCTAGACGGCTAATTTTATGAATAAAGGTATGTTCTAAGAACTTTGGTTCGCTAGAAGAGTATTCTCAAGTGTAAGTTTAACCCTTTTTTGGGCATGTGGGACTAAATATTCGAAAAAGGAACATTCACCTTGGTTTTGGTTTATCACCTTTTTCGGACCTTAGAGATTACTTGTAAAAAAGGAACCCCCCCAAAGTCCATAATTAAGCTCTTTTCAGACTCCCTAAAATTGAAAAGATTGTCGAGTGACCTTGTTCCTTCACACTCGTTAAATTGGTCCAAAAGAACATATACTAGAATGAGCTTAACCCTTTTTCCAGCCTGTAGATTATAGGGGAAAAATGTACGCCTAGAGAGATTTGTGTCGCCGGGAGATTTCTCCTCAGTTACTTTTATACTTTTTTGGGATAAGAAGACTAAACTCACAAAACGATTGTGAGTCCATAGTTAAGCTCTTTTCAAACTCCTTAAAATTAAAATTAATGTCGAGTGATCTTGTCTTTTTCACACTCATTAAAATGGTTTTGAATAGACGTTTTTTCAGTGCAAGTTTAACCCTTTTTCGAACCAACTAGACGATCTCCGAAAAAGGTACTCCTTGGCGTCTTATTTTTTAGTTTTTTCAGACTCTCTAAACGTGAAAAAACTACCAATCTTACCTTCTCTGGGCTTGTTAAAATTACATAGAAGGGGTCTCATTGTGTCTTGCTTAATTTCATTTGCGGGTCTCATCTTTGCATCTTTGGCCTAATGTCGGCTCCATGTTGCTCTCAACTGAACCTTTGAAGCATTCATTATATGCAAGCCTTGTAGCACTTCTTTCCTATGCGACCTGACACCTTGACCCATGAAGTAATTTTCCCCGAGTGTCCTTTGCCTACACATGTCTCCTTGCTCTGAGAATTAGTATGTTCCATGTGCTTGGAACTAGTATGCTTTCCTACGATACTCGTTACTCCTTTACAACATAGCATTCTTTTATTCTTTTTCAAGCTCTTAAAAAATTGAAAAAAACAAAAAAAATCAAATATTCCAAAAAGAGGGGATGAGAAATATTCATTCTTTTTTCAGCAGCAAAGAGAGTCGCCCTTGGACAAAGCACATCCTTTCATTTTTTCGTCAAGAATTAGGATCTCGTATGACCTTAGGAAGTTTTTCTCACTACATAGACCTATGTCCTCCTCCATTTGGTTACTCTTCCAAACACATGGAGAGTTTGTGTTGCCTCTTGCATCACAAACTTGTGTCCATGGCATATTTCCTGAGTCTGATTATCTTTCGTGCTTTTGTCCAAGGGAATTTTTACCCAACCTGAGTCGGCCTTTCTGCAGTTTGTCTCTTGACTTTCATGAGTCATCCATCCCAAGAGTCCAGTCAAGTCCAGATTTGAAATTGATAAAGTTCTCTGCCTAATCATCGAGATCCTCATGTCTTTTCCCAGCGATTTGTCAAATACCTAGGGGTAGTGAGTTTGTTAAGCCCTAAATAGTAGCTCATTGCCCCTTAATTGGGGCATATTACATTAGTAATGTTATTTTATTTATGTCGGCTTCAGTCCATTAGTTGTAATTGTACCTCCTAGTCTCCTATATATACCAAGGAGACATTTTCATTTGGAATCATCTTCTACTTGAACATTTATGTGATGTTTAAGGAGGTTGCCCCCTCGAAGAGGCTTGTTATCTAAAATTATCTCTTTTTCAAGGAGTTGAGTACTTATTCTGAGGTTTTTCTATGCTATATTGATATTTGGTTCTTAACATATGGTATCAGAGCTCAAGGTCTTGGGGAAGTTACTGTAAATTCCACTTGGCACATCCAATTTTGATCAGATCTATGGCATTGTAGAGAAGAAATATCAGAGAACTACAAAAAAGAAATTTTCATACCCATAAGGGCCGAAACTTTGGAGATATAGTAGAAGAAAGATTTTCTAGTAGAACCACCTCAAAATCAAGGTTCAAAAGTGATACTTGGCCAACATGCCACCCAAAAAGGGAAATTCTACACCAAATAGGCCTCCAGACAGTCCTAATTGGACTCTTGATGAAGGTGAAGAAATGTGTAGGGACATAAATGAAGTACAAAATAAGACAGTGACAAAAGATGAACTACAATGGATGATGGATTCAACTGAAGATAAATTGGAGGCAATAATGGATACTAATATGGATGGTTTAAAAAGAGAGATCATGGAAGGATTGAAAATTTTCCTAATAGAGAGGACACCTGAAATTGAAAATGTATACCATGAAATTCATGATGAGGACACAAGGAAGTTGAATCAAGAATGGAGAAACTCCAACTTTGGGTTGAAGACCAACCACGTTCTTAAGATCAATATGAGGAATTTGATGGCAAGGACCCAATCACATGGATACTTCAGCTGGAGCAATTCTTTGATCTACATAATGTGCCACATACACAAAAGGTACGAATTGCTTCTTTATATTTAGAACCCAATCAATTTTCATGGTATCGATGGCTTTGTTCTCACAAATCACTCGTCACTTGGACAATTTTCACGAAAGAAATGATAGCACACTATGAGGATACACATAGCAATACTTTCTTTAGCCAATTGATAAATCTCAAGCAAAAGGGTTCAGTTACAGAG
>ML791111.1:5457-15771 GCA_009831015.1 Picea engelmannii | reverse complement strand
GGGGGGGGGGCACGGGATGAGCCTAGGAGCGAAGCCGAGGGAGTTGCCAAGACTATTGAACCATTTGACTCAACAAGCAAAAGGATTCGACAACGGAGACAAGTCCGGAGTGGTGTCTCGAGGAGGTCGAACATAAGTGAAGGAGGGAGTGGGAGCGACAATAGGCTTCGGGGTGGATACATTCTCAGGTTTTGGTGGAGAGCTCGAACGAGCCTGCTGGCCACACCCTCCCGCTTTCCTTCCTCTAGTGGCATACCAGGCCGCACCTCTCTTCGACTTACCCTTGAGTTGAGGCATCGAGAGAGCTACCTGAAACCAAATGAGGGGCTCGTGAAAAAAGTGAGATCTGTTGCTCGAAGAAAGTGAGACCAACCAAACGCAATAACAAAGATTAAATAGAGGAGAGGTTCTGGGAGCCGAGGGCCGAGTGCACTGCAAAACCTCGAGCCATAGGAGAAAGACAAGACCAACTTTCAGAGGAGTCCAAGACCAACTTTTGTAACACAGGCCTAGAACTGTAAATTCTAACCTTGTACAATATCTACTGCAAACAAATATTCAGAAAAAGAACAGAAAAGATACAATGGCAAATACAAACATTACACGGAGATTTTTCCCCTGGAAACCCAAACCGGAAAAACAAGCATATTCTATATTATTCATCATCTTACAATGTTTACAATACAAAATACATATAAGAGCCAGCGACATCCAAAACCCTAACCGAATGACCTGGATTAGTCCAAAACCCTAATTCCTTAACCGGAAATAGAAAACCATCGGCAAAGAAACCATGTGCCGAAAAACCACCTAAATATAATGCGGTCTCGATCCTAGCGACCCCCCCTCTAACCCCCTTGCGCGCCCAACACATATGCTCAAACACTACTACTCGTGCAAAGAATATAACACATACCCAATAAGAACCACTATGCCAAGATGGGTGATGGGACTGAGACTTTGTCCAACCCATTACCATTAACATTCCCACGAATAGAGGCGCCAAGACGTTACACCATACCAGAGACGAGTGAACGTTAAGGAGCGATGGTCGAGGCTTTAAATTCATGAGGTGATGATGGAGGAAGAGTGTGCCTGAGCTGGCTTAGGGTGGCGGGAGACTAGGCAAAGTATCCTCCCCACAGATTGTCCAAGCATTATATCTGTAAACACCCCATCCGAGAATTATTCATTTAACCTTTACTCATAATAACTATATTTATTTAATTTAAAAAATAAATTAAATAAAATATTATTATTCATTTAACCTTTACTCAAAATTAGGGTTTTTATTTACTTTATTTTATGTAAATTTGAAAAATATAACAATAAAAGAATCTCAATCAAATTTAGAAGAAAAAATTAAGAAATTTTGAAGTGTAGTAATAAGAAATTTGAAAAAAAAAATGTTTCAAAATAAAGAATTTATCAAAAAATTATTTAATATTATTTAGAGTATGAAAATCAATATTATATTTTTTTTCAAATAGAAAAATATCTCAAATTTATATTAAAGTATAAATTCATTTACACAGTAAATCGTTTCTTGTCAAGCCATACAAGCCAGTCTTAATTCTACAATCTGATATCCATTCTTTGTTATCTCTTTTATGTATATAACATTATCAAATATATTTTTTCACTTTTTTAAAGGGTGTATACATTTTTATATTACAAAAGGATAGATGGTGAAAGGTGAATATTTATATTTGTAATAAAAAATTAAATTTTCACATTGACTATGTGGAAGGTAAAGGGGTGAACTATGTGGATGGTAAAGGGGTGAAGGTGTTTCCTTAAGATTGGGTAATGAAAATGTAGGAAGTTTGATAGACTGACATCAACCTTAAACATTGCTGGGTTTAAAATAGTTACACGAGTTTAGAACTAGTAATTTTCAATTAAATAATGAGTATCTTGTATTAAATAATGAGTTTAGAACTGGTAATTAAATAATGAGTATGGGGTTGCAATTTAAATATTATTAAGATATCGTGGAATAAATTTTAATTTATTAAAGGATTTCTGGGCTGGGCTTCTAGAACGAACTCATAGTCATTTAAAGTGTTTACACATCTATTTATATATATTTAAATATATAGAATTGCAAGGTTCACGCGTTGCAATTGTACGTGTAATGTGACCCTGACCGATTAGAAGTAAACCAAAGGAAGTCCAAGTCTCATGTGATTTTCGTTATATTTAAAATTATTTCATCATTAAAAAAATACATTTTAATTAACTAAATCTATTTGAATAGATAAGAAGATAATTTTTATTTGATTATTTTTATTAATTATAATTATAAAATATTTTTTAAATAATTATTTTATTTTCATCAATGTTTATGGTGCATGATCATGATGTTATATCCAATGTTACAACTTGAGTGGGCCTAATGGTTAATAACATGTATTTCTTCTTAAGAGGTTACAAGTTCAAATCCAGAGAAGGGTAGGGTATGTATACTTCTGTAGATTTTACCTTAAAAATAGATTATTATTATTATTATTATATCATTACACATGTCATTGATATGACATAATAATAATAATTTTTAATTTGTAAATTAAGTATAAATTTTAATGATAATGTTATTTTTTTTTCAAATTTAATTTAATTTTAAAATCAATAAAGTAATTAATTTAATTAAAATTTTATTAGTATAATTGAAAAATGGTTGATGATAGTATTTTATAATTGAAAAAAATATTAATAATAATAATTTTTAATTTGTAAATTAAATGTATATTTTGATGATAATGTTTTTATTTTATTTTTTAAATATTATTTTATTTTAAATTCAATAAAGTAATTAATTTAATTAAAATTTTATTATTATAATTGAAAAATGGTTGATGATAATATTTTATAATTTAAAAAGTTATTAATAATGATATTATATTAATAATATTTGAAAATTTGAAAATTAAATATATAGATTTTAATAATCATTTCATTTATTCAAATAACTTTGTTTTATCAATTTTTAAAATTTGTATTAATTAATTTAATTTAATATTTTATTTATATAATTGAAAGTATACATGAATGATAATGTCATATCAATAATATTATGTAATTTGGAGATTGAGTATATTATATTATAACTCCCGTGAACTCTCTTTTATTAAAATTGTCCCATTCATTTGAAGTCAACTATATTTTATTAAAATTGAAGAAATTTGATATTTAATTAATTTAATTTAACATTTTAACCTTCTTTTAAAGAAAAAATAAAAAATAAACTATACATTGTTTTGTTTGAAAAGTGTTCAACAATTGTTTCATATGTGGCCAATGCACTTTTCTTAAAAAAAAATGTGTATCTCTTATTATTATTACACTTTAATGAGTACTTATTTATAAAAAAAACATTAAAAGCTTATTTTGGTAGAGAATTTGAATATTTACATACAAACTAACTAGAAGATCTAAGACTTTACCATTGATTTTGAGAAAATAAATAAGTGTCATTGTAGTGGCTATGTCCCTGTCGAGATGTTGAGAAAAGCAAGTTTTGTGCATGTATGATGATGGAAACTTATACTGCCTCAAAACGGGTGAACGTTGTTGCTTGCTCCTCTAGAGCCTTCCAACCCCACCCGGACAGACGAACTATAGTCGGGAATGGTGAATGTTGATAGGAAGGTGAGGAGTGGATTTAGCTTATTATGGTCCTATTATAAGGTGGGGGTGGTTTGTGGGGTTTTGGTGGCCATGACAGGTTTAGCAAGGATGGAATTCAGTTGTTGTCTTACTCATTCGAGCTTCCTTGCCTATCTACGGCCCCATACAGTTGTGGGAGGAAACACATCGAGACAAGTCCATTGAACTCAACCCAGGGAGGTGGTGATACACAAAAGGGAAGCTACAATTAGGTATACATAGAGGGGCAAGAAGTCTGAGTTGATGCCCTAAAGGTATAAGTACCCGGGCAAGAATGCTTAGTCGCCTTGCACATAGTGGACAGCTTGAAGCAAATTCAAAGAGAAAAGAGGCCAGCTCCAAGTTATGACAGAGAGAAGACAAGTTTAAGACAACCTAGTAAAAGGCAAGTATAAAAGATGCAAAGTGGGTGGGTAACTCACTATTGGATCCTTAGAATGGGAATGTGGGGCCAACAATGTTAAGCAACATATGAACCTTGCTTCTCATTGCACCAGGTAATCTACCAATCTTAGATTCAATTAATAAAGAACAACAAATAATAATAAAAAAAACACAAAACAATAATGTCACATTCCTTCACTCATCACAAATGTTAGGGAAGTCGTGGTGCATATGATGTTGAATGTCATCCACGTTTCTTCACTTATCACAAGTGTCAGGTATGTCTTCAAGTGGTGCATATGAAATCTAACACGCAAATATCATGAACTGGGTAGCCAAGTACTTTACATCTTTTGTAAATGCTACGTGGAATCAAGATTAACGCTACATGTTGTATAAATAATTATGGGTATTGCGGGGTGGTTTTTCTCAACCCGGATGAAGAAAAATTGCTCAGTAACACCAACATTCCCACCCACCCGGGTATAGCGTGGTGGTTTTTCTGAACATGGATAAAGAAAAACTACTTAATAACACCAGCATTCCCACCTACCCTAGTTATAGATGGCCAGGAATATCATTGCACCAGTGCTAGAGTATGGCCAGGAATATTTTTGCTAGTGACATGCACATCATAATGACATAAGAGATTTTGTGATGCCACCTCTCCAATAGCCTCAAACCAGTAGGCTTCTAAGTCAAATGTATTACTCTGATCATAATCTAATGTTTGGAAAAATGGTGTGGGTAGTCGAAGATAGGAACAAAGTTGTCGAGTTGTTGTTTGTCATCACACCCAGGAATAGTTATCAAACTCATAAATCAATTTGCATTTTTATGTTGGTGTGGTTGATATAATATCTTAAGAAGAGAAATTTGTTGGATCTAACGTGCTTATTTTTTCATATCTCTAGCAATTGTTACACTTAAATGAGCTAAATTGATGCCTTAACTCTCAAAGTGTCTCATGATTTTAAGCTCATTTATAACCTCTCTTTTGCTGGTTTTAATTTCTGAGTTGTTGTTCTGTATGTCTTTGTCTCGGGAGTCGGTAGCTACCTCCAAGCATGATTCACTGGACTAGATATTCATCTTCTAGCTTAAACATTCCTTTTGGAACGCTGCTAGAAGTAACCTGTCTATACAAATTATCTTGTAGTTTTGTAGATTGTGTTTCTTCTAATTGCTCCTTCTGACCATGATAAAAATGATTGAAATATGGCTCAACGATTATATTATTTCTGATGCTGGAAACATACTTACTTCTAGCGAGGAATACCTTAGTTTGTTGAATCTGAAACTGGAACTTTGTCATTTTTTTTTGGTTGAGGAATTAGCATATTATTTCCACAACTCTTGAACTTCAATTTTAGTCTTCAGTTTGTCATCTTCATGACCCTGATTCCTTACTACACAAATTAAACCTCAAGTCTTGATTGTTGTCCCCGTCAGCCATAAAACGAACTAAAACGCAGCAGAAAAATACATAAACAAAAAATTAGATGCGAGACATAAAATGATGAACACGAAGATTAACGTGGTTCACCCAACGTTGGTTTACATCCACCAAGCAGAGGTATCAATTCTCTTATTGTTCATAGCATGGAAAATTACAATAGCCTTGCAGGCTCTATATCATTTATCACCTGCTCACTCCACTCATCTCCCCATTGCCTCTACGGACATACATGAATTTATAGCATTTCATACACAATTACATAAGAAACTGATTATTAAATGCACTCCTATCCATATTCTAACTTGGTCTATTTAGTTGCAACCAATGCCAAATAATAGGATCCAAAATCCATTCTTGGAGAAATTCATTGTCACCAAATTCCAACAATCTCCACCTTGACAACAATTAACCTAATACCTTGCTCCTTTCTTTTGTTCATCACCTTTTTTTCAAGCCAAGAGAAGCCAAGCACCATCGTAGCTTCTCTAAAAGTACTGGTTTTGTGAACATGTATGCGCAGATCTCTTTTGTATGAACTTTTTCAAGAGAAACTCCACCTTCATCGATGACATGTCTTACAAAATGGTACTTAATAGGAATACGTTTAGTTTTATTGTGGAAGGCTGGATTTTTAGCCAAGTGAATAGCACTTTGACTATCACAGAGTATCTTTACTTTGTTCTGCACCCTTCCAAACTCACCAAACAAACCTTTTAACCAAACCACATCTTTGCAAACATGTGAAGAAACTATGTATTCTGCTTATGTAGTGGATAAAGAAACAATGCTTTGTAGCTTTGACATCCAACTAATAGCTCCACCTGCAAGAGTAAAGACATATCCTGAAGTTGACCTCATTTTTTCCAAATCACTTGCAAAATCAGAATCAACATATCCACAGACTAACTCACAACCATCGTTATAGGTCATACAATAATCACTTGTGCCCCTCAAATACTGAAGCACCCATTTCATTGTTGCCTAGTGCTCTTTACCTAGATTTTCCATATATCTGTTGACAACGCCAACTGCATGTGAAATGTCTAGTCTTGTACTAACCATTGCATACATTAAACTTCCTACTGCATTAGCATACAGTATTCAAGAAATATATTCATTTTCTTATTTTGTACTAGGACATAAACTTGAAGAAAGCTTAAAATAGGAAGCGAAAAGTACATAAACTGGTTTCACACTGTTTATACCAAACCTCAAAAGTATTTTCTCAACATACTTCTATTGTGACAACCAAATCTTACCATTCCTCCTGTCTCTGAATATCTCCATGCCCAAAATCTTCTTTGACGCTCCTAGATCTTTCATATCAAACGTCCTAGCCATTTGAGCCTTTAACCTGTTGATCCCAGTTATGATTTTGCTTGCTAAAAGCATATCGTCAACATACAATACTAAGATAATGAATATGTCATTATTCAATTTCTTAAAGTAAACACAATGATCATACTCACTCCTTGTATAATTCTGGCTCATCATGAAAGAGTCAAATTTCTTGTACCATTGTTTGGGCGACTACCTCAGACCATACAATGATTTCTTGATCCTGCAAACAAATTTCTTGTTGTGATTATGAACGAACCCTTCAGGTTGTTCCATGTAAATCTCCTCATCCAAATCTTCATGTAAGAAAGCAGTCTTAACATCTAGTTGCTCCAACTCCAAATCAAGTAATGCAACCAATGCTAACACACTTCAAATTGATACAATCTTAACAACTGGTGAAAAAATCTCATGAAAGTCAATACCTTCTTTCTGAGAGTATCCTTTTGCAACTAGCCTTGCTTTGTACCTCTCTACCTTATCACCAACACCCTTCTTTAGCTTGTAGACCCACTTGCAACCTACAATTTTCCTGTATCTTGGAAGTTATATCAGGTCCCATGTTGCATTCCTTTCTAAAGCATTCATTTCATCAGTCATTGCTTCTTTCCATTTTTCATTGTTAGAATGTTCTACAACTTCTTGATAGCATGAAGGTTCATCATCATTAGTACTTAAAGAAAATGATGAAACAAAATCATCATACCTTCTTGGAGGAACTCTGACCCGTGTAGACCTCCTTAGGGAAGTTTGTGGCCCATCCACAATCTGTTGATTGTCATCATCATCCATGTTTTCCTCTGCAACAACCTCTTCATGAACATCTTCATAAACTTGTTCATGTTCACTCTCATCTGTAGTTGAACGAGTTTCAAACTGAATCTGTTGATACCTGGGTACTTCTACCTATTTCATTTGAACATCTACATCTGATTCGATGAGAGATGATTCATCAAATATTACATCTTTGTTAATGATGATCTTGTGGGAAGTATGATCCCACAACCTGTACCCCTTAATACCATCACCATATCCAACAACGATAAGCCTTTTTTATTTTGGATCTAATTTAGAATGCAGATGTTTTGGAATTAGAGCATAGGCTTCACAACCAAAAAAATTAAGATTATAAAAATTACAAGGGTGACCTATCCATACCTCCTGAGGAATCTTGCACTCTATTGTTGTTGAAGGTATTGGAGGGATATACGAATAGATCCCCAGAAATATTTATGACACTAAGAAGGTATTGGAGAGATATCCACGCAACCAACTTTGCGTGACCTCATGGTTAACTCTGGTGTGAGCAGAGCCTCTCGACGTCACCAATTACACAATGAATTTCACCACTCCCTTAATCAAACACATATGTTGAGTTTAATAGCCATGGAGAAGTTTACTCACAAAATCCTATTCCAAGGCTCTAAATCTTAAGCTAGTTTGTGCACCTTGAAAAATAAAATTGTTTCTAATCAATTTTAAATTTATGAGTGTTACTTTTAGTGGCTTTGTTTACTCAAAATATGTGGTCGTAAAAATGATGATGTTATGACTTAGCAAGTAAAAAAAATGAATATGAATGTAATGCAAAGTCCTAACTTTAATTCTCAATAAATGATAAGCTTTTCAAAATGCAACTTTCAATTCAACTCTGCAATTTCAAATAAGATGCAATATTTCCATACATGTATCAAGATCAATAATAAGAACCCAAAAGATCAAATTCCATAATTCAAAATGTATATTTTTGTATTTTCAATATAAAGAAATGAAAATGTAAGGAATGAACAACAACTTGATATATAGACCCTACTGTAAGCAAACAGAGACAAACCAATCAGGATATCAAGAAGCAAACACCCAACCCAAGATGCAGGGACAACCAATGAAAAAGATGATGAGAAAGAAAAATACACCCAAAAATTCAACCAAAGAAAGGTTTCCTATTGCTCTGCAGGTACTTAACAGTCATGACAGAGACCCAAGAAGACTCATCAACCATCAAAACTTACCCAAAAAAAACCAAACTCAACAATCAAGCAAACAAGGATGATGTACATGATTGTTCAAGTAAAATCCGTGTATATATGCGCCCTATAGAATGACAACTCGCGTATGTACACGTCTGTCAAGGGAAAAAACACGTATATGTGTTAAAACACTGCCAAGTTAAGAATAAGGCCAAGAAACTTGGATTCAAAATGAAAATAGGTTTTCAAGCAATTAGACGACAAGAAAACTCAAGCTAACCTAGAACAATCAAAGGAGAAAAACACTCCAAACCTCAAAAAGAAGATTCATTCCCCAGTATGGTCACCAATTCTGTTATGAGGAAAATCACTCTATGGCATGGGGTAAACCACAACAGATGGAATGACTACATAAATCAACTCTAACATCAAGTATGCTATATAAACAAAGATGCTAACAAAACAAGATAAAGAGCCTACCTCGTCCAGATGTTCGAAGAAGACCACTGTTGAGCACTTGACTCAAAGCTATACACCTGCAACTTGTCCTCAACAACCAAGATACACAAGCATATGGTGATAATATATACAGTTAGCACATATAATAGCATAATCCATCAATATTCATAACAAATATGCCCATGGAATAACAATTCAAAATTTGCAAGACATTAATTGGACGAGAAAAGAGTATTTCTATTAAAATATAAACAACAAAAGTGTATGAATGACAAACTTTTGTGTCGGCACGTCTTGGAATCGAGAAACTAAGTCCCTTCCAGTTGGGCCTCCACCACTTCAATCCTCCACCAAAGGAAAGCTCATAGTTGCATCCACCACTTCAATCCTCCACCAAAGGAAAGCTCATATAAGAGAGACAATGAGGGTTTCCATCAAAGAGGGAAGAGTTTGGGGGATGAACAATGTGTTCAGAATTAAAAGGACAAAGGGATGCAAACTCAATATGAAGTGAATAATTTCTCCAGAGTAACTTTTCTCTCAAAGTTGAATTCTTTCTCCTTTCTCCACGACTTGGATATGGCCCATTTATAGCCTTCAAATGGAATTGAAGGGTCGAGTCAGAACGTTTCAAGTATATGGAAGGTCAAGGATCATGGATCTCATGACGTGACATGGAAACCCAACACATTTTTAATTTTGGGCACAAAACCCGATGTACGTAGGCTTTAATGGTGCAACTTGCATATACACACGTTGTATAGTTGTTAGGGCGCATATATGTGGAAAAATATAATTTTTAGCTCTGGGAATTGCAAAAAGGGACATGCATAGGGAAATGGAAAAGGCCTTCTGAGCAAGTTGCATGGGGTGAGGCAAATATTGCTATAACAATTATGAAGGAATTAGAATGTTGAGTCCACTCAATAGTTGGGAAAAGACAAATTTATCCAAAGAATGTATTCTTGTAGTAGGAATTCCTCCCACATTTGCTTGAGATGTAGTCAATATTATCAAAGCATTGTTGATAAAAAT
>ML791110.1:219077-232447 GCA_009831015.1 Picea engelmannii | reverse complement strand
AGGAGTCTGCTACCTCCAAAGATGAAGTAAGATGGAGAGAATTTGCAGTTTCCTGCAAACAGTCCCATTTTCAAGTTTTCGGCCGAAATATTCTTTCGACCGAAACCTAGTTTTTAACGGAATCCGTTAAAAATAAACGTTTCAGCCGAAAATTATTTCGGCCGAAATATTCTTACCACGGGAAAATAATTCATCCAAAAAACATTGTACACGAATTTTGAGGGCACCGTTAAATTTGACGTGAAAATTTTCGACCGAAAAAAATTTCGACCGAAAGAAACATTTGTTCGGGCGAAAAATTGCCGCTAGAAATTTTGGAGACCCGATTGTCACGAAAGTGTTACCCAGATTCATGATTTTACCCTAAGCTCTCTTGCCCAAGCAGGCTTTCTTTTATGGGAGAAGGTCATTTGAGGAGGTTCTTGAACTTCTGTTATATCGTGGTCTTCAGGAGTCCCCTCATTAGGGGAAATTACAACATCCCTTACTGGTTCTACAGCTCTGGGAACTTCCCTCACGGATTCTGCAATCCTGGGATTTACAGGTTCTTCTTTATGTACTTCTTCACGCTGGCATCTTCTTGATTTATTAAGTGATGCTTCTTCATCAAAGGTCACATCCCTGCTGATCTCAATGTGGCGATGACCAAGTATGTAGATTCTGAAGGCCTTGGAGACCTCACAGTATCCCACAAATATTCTCTTCTTTCTGGAGGGTTCCAGCTTGTTTCTTTTCTCTTTCGGTATATGAATAAACACTGGACAACCAAATATTTTGAGATGGCTTACCTTTGGCTTCTTTCTGGTGAACATCTCTTCCGGGGTCTTGAACCCAAGTGCACTATGGGATAATCGGTTCTGCACATAAACAGCTGCCATTGCTGCTTCTGCCCATAAGCACATAGGAAGATATTGATCTTCACAGCTTTTGGTCTTCCGTTCCGCTACACCGTTTTGTTGGGAATCTTGATCCCAACATCTTTGCAAAAGTTCATGAACTCTTTTGAGATATATTCTCCTCCATTATCTGACCTGAGTATCTTAATCTTCCTTACAGAAAGGTTTTCTATCAAGGCTTTGAACTCTTTGATTTTGTTGAACACTTCAAATATATCCAAGTCTTTCACGAGAATAATCATTAATGAATGATACATAGTATACATATCCATTAATGGAGGATGATGGCATTGGGCCACACACGTCTGAATAAATGAGTTCAAGTACTCCTTCTGCTTTGTTGTCCCTTTTTGGAAAAGAGTTCTTGATATTTTTCCCTTGCGCACATCCATTGCATATGCCTTCTTGATCAACCTTGAGTTCTGGTAAACCTGTGACAGCGTTGCATATGTATGGTAGTGCCTTGTAGTTGATGTGAGCTAATCTTCTAGAGTTCACATGGATTTTTCAATAGCGTGGGTCATGGCAACTTTTGAGTGACCCACCTTCTTTTTTTCCACTGATGATTGCTTCATTTATTATCTCTCCTTTAGCACGTTGCCTTCTGCAACCTTCGCTATAGATTCCTCATGTGACCTAGAGCAAGGTCAACAAAACAACAAGCAAGAATAATATCCTTCTGATAATATAAAACAATAGCACGAACAATCATCACAGTGGCTCCTTTAGAGCTATCACTTCTAATTTATCTGAAGCAAAGATTAAAAGTAAGGAATACAATACGAAATGAGGTCAACACTCTCATAGTGTTGTGACCAAGCATGGTAACCTGGAACTAACACACGAGGTTTCTCCTAGAGGTGTTAGTTGTATCAGGCAAAGCATATACCTCTATATGCTCACATGCTATTAGATATAATACTTTACAAACATTGTTATCTCAACTATAGTCATCAACTTGTCATGTGTACCTTTGAATCTTATCAACTTGATTTAATCAAACCTAGAGCCTTGTCCTCAATGATGAGTGCTTGCTTTTCTTCCAGGTCTCATTCACTCAAGTGACAAGTGTTTTCTTCAACCTGTCTGTTGTATTAAGACAATACGTTATCTTGACAGAAGGTTAGATTAGAGAATAAGCTCTATGATCATCTTTTAATCCTTCTAATCATAGCTTCAACATGCAACACTGATTAAGATAATGTCATGACACATAGATGTATATCAGAATAATCACACCTGGGTTACATCATTCCTCTGAATGTGTTGGATCTTGAGATCCTTCTGGATCTATGGCAAGAGATCCATTTTCCTGCAAATACTCTTTAGGGTTTAACCATTAAACATATGTAAGTACATACCTCTAATAGCATTTGCAGGTAGTGGCTCCATCTGGTAGCAGCGGTAATCATTACCAACTCTTGAGAAAATTTCAAGGGTGATTGCAACTGGTTCTACGGCTGCAAGTGCAACTGGTACTGTAACTGCAGCTGGTTTTGAGACTGCAACTGCAACTGCAACTTCGGGTTTTATGAGGAAACCCTAATTTTTCAAACTTCGAATTTTGAAATTCTGATCCAGGGGATAGATGCGTTGAGCTGAGACGAGTTAGTTGGTGCAGTCAGATTTTCGAAAATCCAACTTTTACCCCCTCAAACTTGATCTGCGGATTTATGGACTGGTGTTTATGGTTTTCTGATACTTCTGTTACTTATGGTACTCTGGTTTTCTGGTACTTTGTGAAACTAGGGTTTCACTTTCCGGAAGATCTAACCACTGAAATGGTGCGCTGATGATGCCAAATTGATCCCTAGGGGAGGGTGCAACTTTCTAGATGGTTTTGGGGCTGAAAATATTCACTTTTGAAAAACCCTAATTTGCAGGTACTGCAACAGTGACGTTTTTCCTCTTGCGAAATATGCTTCATTCAACTTGGCTCTGATACCATGTTAATGTTTTATGCCATTATTATAGTTCTTTGCATTTCAATAGATAACAGCAATATAAGAACAAGATCACTGATAAATATACATTCACAAGAGACACAGCATTTATCCTGGGAAACCCTCTAGGGGAAGAAAACCCAGCAAAAACTTTCTTATCATAAATTGCCAATACAATGTCAAGAGATAACTCAAACCAACATAGAAAGTCCTCTCCAAAAGATGTGCCACTCTTCTCCCTCTCTCCTTTGCCGAAAACAGATCAGAACTTGTCTCTCAAACTGAGCAAGTGAGTTGTGCTCAAATGAGGTGCTAGCCTCCTTTATTTATACAAGTTCTAGCATGTGTGAAGTGTCTCTTCACTGGCAACGTTGACTTCTTAATATGGGTGGGTAAACCCACCTTTATTATATTTTTGGGTCTTCTTATTAACTGTTGGGGCCGACTTCTTATTCTGCCTATTATAATTGTCTGTTGACCAATCTGCAAAAGAAGATTTGGTCCTAATACAATTACCGACATGATTAATCCACAATGGAGATTAATCCTATGAATAAAATAACAATAATAATAAGAATACTCTTTATAGTTACATTATTTTAACAGGTTGGGAGGGAGCACTGAAAATATTATTGAAGACATTTATTTTTGTGATTGAAACGTAGTCCATCTCAGACAGATTCTTTCATGTTCAGAAAGTGGATTGAGATTTCTGACGGACAACAATTTCCCATTGTGGTTAACATGGAAAATGGTCCAGATTGTTGATGTATCATAGACAACGACTTCCCATTGTGGTTAACATGAGGAGTGGTCTAGGGTAGTCTCTCTTCTTGAGGGTTACTCAAGAACACTACCCGCCTTGCCGAACAACGATTTATCATTGTGATTAACATGAGGAATGGTTTGTTTTGGAGGTTGATACAGGACAATCTTTTCCTCTTGTGGTTAACAGAGGAAATGGTTTGGACAGTCATTCCTTAGGGTTTATACATTCTCTCCAGGGTGCACTTTGATTAGTGTAAGAAGAATGGCCCAGAGCGAGGAATGGTCCAGGCTCAGCAATCAAAGACAGACATTCATTAGGACAGATTCATTCTCTCCATGTTACACTTTGTTTAGTGTCGGAGGAATGGCCCAGGGTGAGGAATGATCCAAGCTCAGAAATTAAAAACAATCATTTTTCCTTATTTGAGAAGAATAGGGCAGATAGCCCATTTTTGATGTTCTATACTGAGGGCAGATATGAGTGAAAGATTGCCCCAGATGGTTCAATTTATTTTAACAATATTTTCAGTGCAAGTTGTCATCAGATGATTGTTACGGACACTGTCTATCTCCAGACATTAGAGATATACTATTGTGGTGGATATGTTCCACTGTTTGTGACTATGTATCACGGTTTGAGTAGTTGTGTACTATTATGTATAGACACAGTTGTGTTCTATCAATTGATATTGTACCGGTTGTCATGGGAGATTATCCAGTTGGATAATAATGACGGTGTTCGTAATACTACCAGTTGAATGGTTTGTTTGTGCTCAAGACCATACCTCCCTAGCTAGGAGGGAGTGTTGATATTATGGTAGCTTCGGGAAGTATGAACCTCTATTGTGACCTTTAACAAGATTAGAATGTAGAATGTTCCGAAGAGAAGCAAAGAAATGAAGGAAACCCTAGACAAGATGTCAACTGCAGAAATATAATTAATATGAATTAATTAATACCCAGAAGGAGAAGTTGGGTCAGGCAAGCCTACCAGAATTACTATAAATACAGGGCGTCAGTCTCTCATTATTCACACTTCTCAAAATTGCAGAGAGCAGTTTATGCGCACTTTAATCCAGCGGTTTTGTGTGCAAGTCCTGGAGAAGGTACTGCGTCGGTTTTTGGGTGAGACTATATGTTCAGCGTGGTTACTTCTTGCTTGGTGCATTAGCCTCTCTTGACTATTGGATTGCTACGAGGATTCTTTTCTCTGTCAAGGTCAAGGTGCTCGGAGGGTGGCTTCAGCCTATGGTTGGGTGACAAGGGTATTGTCAATGGTAAAACGAGCACAATCCTTCATATTCTAGCATCTCCAACCATCGATGACCTAAAGCATTTAGTACACACATCATAAGCATGCAAATTTCCTTCAAAATTTACAATTCTAAGATAGCCTTTTTCTAATGTTCATCACCATTCCCAAACACATTCTTAAATTTAAAGCCCAACATTATTATTACATCCATTTTCAACTCACACAGCATTATAATTACATCTGTTTTCAACTCACACAAAAGATGTTACTATCTACAACTCCACAAGAGTAGTTCAAAGTAAATCATCATCACCAATCACATTAAATCTGTACAAATCCCACCCTTGTGAGTTATTTCAAACATTCCCAAACTCGTCAAGTCATGTTATTTCACACTATACTAAACTTGTGATCATTACAAGTATTGTTATTTCAACCGTTAACAAACTCGGCAATAGGGGATGTGATTAAATGCAAACATAAACAAAGGCCTGAATTTAACGTTTCAAATTGACATCAGCTTTAGACACGAGTCAATTTCATAATCTCAAACCCTAGTTCTACATGAGAGGATCAATATTTATAAATTTATCATATATGCTAGAAATATATCCTACTCTTTTGGCACAGATCAAAGTCCCGAATAACATAAAACTCACTTCTTGGCCTTTTTGCTTCAACAATGTAAAATATAAGAGATAAAGATACAAAGTTCATAAGCAAGCATGTCTATTAATCATTACACTATTAGTCAAAGAATATAATTGATTCCAAATATGGTGACATGCTGCAATTAGCAAAACTGCCGATTCTGCAGAAAACTTTCAATTAAATGGCTGGCAAGGGTGATGAGAAATTAATAAATAGCAGCTGATTCGCCCTTTTAGTCCAATGATTCAATTATGATGGTATACTCCATTGACTTTGTTTCCTCTCCCGCACCTCTGTTTTAGTTTGATTTCAAGGAGAGGGATGGAGCAAGTGTTCTTTACCATAATAGAAAAGAAAAAGGCAGTTTTTAAAACTTCCTAACACAACTACTACAAAACTAGCAAACCATCCAATTTGATCCCATCAACAGAGTCAACAGAGACCGACCTCCCCACTTGATGCAACTTAAATACCCTCAACCTGTCTTCTCACAGTGAACTTTCTTTGAGCTTCTCTTTACAGTGGGATTTGAATCCCTGAGAAAGGATCCCAAATTTCTGTCTAATTTCTGCTATCCATACTGACGTTTTTGCTCTCCACAAGCTTTTTAAGATGACAATTCAGGCAACCTCTACAGAAGTCTTACATTAAAAATATCAACTTGTGCAAAGCAATTTATGCCTTCCCTTACTAGCTGACAAAATTGACAAATATCATAGAAGATTTTGTACAGTCCGATTACACTGCCTCTGCCACTGCCGCGGTTTCAATTATTTCGTCATTGTTTTCACTAAATGTATCACTCACATCCTTCTCAAGTACATCTTCTTGGCCTATATCCCCTAAAAGCTTCTCTTTGAGTTTTGACATCAATTCATAACGAATCTGGTCATTCTCTCTCAGATAACTTTTGGCTTTTTCCTTACCATTGAAAGTTTCCCCATTTAACTTATAATGGTGCCCTGATTTTGTGATCATGTCATGCTTACATCCTAGATCCAAAATCTCTGCTTCACATGAAATGCCCCTGCCAAACTCAATTTCAAATTCTGCAGTTTTGAATGGAGGCGCCAATTTGTTCTTTGCAACTTTGACTAAGATCTGGCTCCCGAATGTCTGACAGCAAAATAAAAATTAGAAAATTCAATTAATGAATATCGACAAACAAACATTATATGGAAATGCCATGAAACTAGAAATTGCAAGACTGATTGATGCTCTGACATGGAGGAAATTGTGAAAATTAAGGATAAAGTATAAATTGTTCAAGATGCATGGAAACAAAAACAGGATATAAAAAGGTGGTCGTAGATGAGAAGCAATTTAAGCCAAACCTTTGGCAGGTAATAATAATAATAATAAAGTGCATGGAGAGGATAAAAAAGATTCAAGCGGCATTCAGAACAAAAGTATAAGCAATCTGACTGGCAGGCATAAAAAACTAGATAATTCATTTACAAACTAAAATATCAATATTTTAGTGCTTGACTACAAGCTATATTGTGACAAACAGTACAGCAGGCTGCCATTGTTGTACAAAATGAAAGAGAAGGAAATGCAGGAACAGCATCCCAACAAATGGCATTTTATTTATAGTGGGCCAAAACAGTGTTCCATTTCTTGGACTATTTTGGAAACATTTCTCCAGCTGTTTCATGTAAAGAACATGTTTTTACAGGAAACACCCTGGGGAATTGTGACTTTCTTTGAGAAATGGTCATTTCCGGGCCATTCCTCACCTGCCCCAAAGAATGGCACTGACAAGGAAACAAAGAAACATAAAAAACCAAAAAATAAAGGAAATAAAAAGGTGGGTTCATTTACTACTTAAACTAACTCTGAAAGGCACTCAACTCACTCTATTATTCATCACTTCAAAGAAGAGAAAATAAGAGATGGAAGAGAAGGGTGTGAAAACAACAACAGCAGAGAGGGTATTTTTCTTAAGAGCTTGAAGCAGAAGTGTGAACAACAGCAGCCATCAGCAAGAGGTTTTTTAGTAAGCTTTAAACTTTGGGGCCTAGATTCTTCATTTTCCAGCAACTAGGGAGTGAAAACTCACATTTGGGGTTTGCTATAGGAATGCATTCTTCCTTTTGGGATTTTAAGTAAATTAAAAACTACAAAAAAATCTCAGTTGAATAGGTCCTCTTTTCAATTATGAGGGTAGAAATCTCAAGCATCCCTATTTCCACAGCATCACACAATAAACTCCCCACCATCCAAAACAATACCAGTCAAGAGTTTTGAAAGCCAAAAGGGCTGTGGGTAATTGCACAATGAACTTATCGTTGTAGTGGGGATGTAAGCAGCATAATTACCACAATTGTACTAGACTTGTACTCACAAGTAGGTGGAACTTATATCAGGTTGGGAAAAAAGAACAAAAAGCTGCATGATAAAGTCCCTAGGTCAGAGTGTTGATGTTTGTAGCATCGGACAGGTACTTCCACATCCGTCTTGTGTCTAACATGTGGAAGACGTCCTTAATGCCTCTCAAGACTTAGGAAATTCACTTTAATAAAGTGATTATTAAAGTGAATGCCTCTTTATGATTGAGTTTAATTTAATTAAATGTCTAAGTATTTGGCCATTGAATTAAATTAAATCATAGCCATTGATCTAAACTTTAAAGTGTTGAAGAGATCCAATCTCATCCATCGATCACTTTGGAGATCTAGGGTTTTGGATATAAGGTAAACTCAACATTCTAAAAGACAGCTAAGGTGACAGGACACATACACTGAGTGAGAGAGTGAGATCTCATTGAATTGGGTGGAGAAGGACTTTCATCCAAGTGTGCAGGGTCAAGGTCCAAGGAAAGGAGAAAGGGGCAGCAAAGAAGTAGCAGACAGCAAGATCAAAGGACAGATCTTGAGGTGTGATAGGCTAGGCTATCTTGCTGTTTTGTATCTTCCACAGGTGGGCCATTATCCCAGGACAGGAGCCCAGATTTTATATTAATAAAATCATCATAGTACTAGTTTTCCCTTGGGATTTTTCCAGGGGTATTTACCCAGAAAATTATGTGTGCAAATGTGTTTGGTTTCCTATTGTGCTTCCACTGATTTATTTCTGTAAATCGTTAAAACTCAGCTATGTTTTTTATTCCGTAAATCTGCTTAATAAATTTATTACAGCAAGGGTTTGCTATGAAATAAATTGTTGGGTGTTGGGTCTGAAATTTAACAAAGGCAACATTAGTGAAATAATTATTTGACATTGAAAATCGGAAACCAACTACCTCATTTTGCACATCAAATAAACCATCTTTACCAAATCGTCATCCCATATTGGCATTGATGCTAGTATTCAATCATCTTAGGGATGTACATGATAGGCATAACATTGACATCTCAATTGGAAGATTTTTATTTTCAAATAGGAGCACTAAAGTGTGTAGGTCTCCATATTGCAAGGGCATGGTTATGCCAAACCACACCCCAAACGGATACATATCACCAAGTTTTGGAAAAACTAGACTTGTTTTAGTTGAGATTGCTCACATTAAACTGAGACTTCATGGCATTGGTGTAGTTCGAAGGGATTTTGTGCTCTCTGTTTTATCGAAGGGTTGGACAGATATCAATTCTTGACACCTCATCAATATATTGGCCTGTATCCCTAGGGGAGTGATGTTTTTAAAATGTCATGACACTGCTTGGAAGGTCAAGGTAGTGCATTTTTATGGGCTTCTCCAAAGAGACAATTAGGTGGGAAGGGAAAATGCTGTCCAATTTATAATAAATGGTGCTGCTAATAATGTAATTGAGGATGACTACTCAAAAATCTATAAAACTCCATGTGTTGTTCACTGTATTGACCTCATTAACGACATAAACAGCATTGCTTTGCTTGGGAAGAATTCCAATGAAGCAAAGATTACTCAAAGCTTCGTTATTTATTATGCAGCAGCCATGGTAATGTATAAGAAGCATGGCAACTTACAGCTTCTTTACTGTGCAAATATTTGATTTGCATCCCACCTTTATTATGTTAGGCCTCTTAGAGGTGCATTAATTACTTAGAGAGATGGTTGTTTCCTTAGAGTGCCGGTAGTGGAAGGTTTCCTATTATCAAAAATTAGACGCAAAATTCAGGCGACACTGAAATAACTTTATCAACAAGTGTTCTTATGGTGATGATTGTATTACCATATAAATTAAATTGGGGGAGTAATGAAAATCAAGGGGCCAATTTGAAGATAGAGATTTTACATGTAATAGGTTGTCAATTGGGTCTATAGACTTTTTTGGAAATAATATGGAGGAACCGCTCCATTGCTTCATTGGTCCGTTATTCATTTGTTTTCACACGTAGCTATAAAACAGTCCATATTTTAACATTCAAAATCCCATTTGCATTTCTTTTTTTAAGTTTAAAAAAAAATTATCACCCCATGTCCATTTTTCTTTACAGGTGATAAATCCATCAGCATGTAAGAAAAATTACAGTGAATATCCATTCATCCAGTCTATATGAAGCAGAATTGTCTAACCACACAAGAGGCTTAAGATTGGGTATTTGTTAACTCAAATATTTTCCTTCTATATGGGCGGAAGCTAAAGTACTTAAATGGACCTACTTTCACAAGATGATCGCAAAGACTAACATTCTTTCAAGGTTTGGCAGAATAATGCAGAAAGCACTGCGCTTGCAAAATTTTGGGGGTCATGTTTCCACGGCATACCTGTTTCCATGTTTCTTGCAACTTAGTAAGATTGTTTCTAAATAGCAATAATTGTTGGAAACAAGTCCCTTTTGTAATTGCTAATTTTAAAAACATCAAGAAAAAGCCAATTGGAATGTGGTTCAATAAGCACCTCCTATGATTCCAATCCCCTTCAGGGCATGTGCTTGAGCATTGCTCTCAGTGGGCTAGTTTGCCTGCATAAGCAAGCCAATTTATGATTTTCCCCACACAAGTGAGGTTGTGGGTAATTATTCCAACCTAGCTTGATGAAGCATCACTTTCAAGGAAAAAAATCAAGAAAATAATCTTCTCAAATCAAACAGTGATATTTCAAAAGACATGTTTTTGGATGGGAATTTCATCCATAAAAGTGTATTGAAACAGAAACTTAAGGAATAAGGTTGAGAAATGTGTTCGACTTTAAAAAGCAGGGAAACTTTGATAAGCATTTCTTCCACAGCTACAAGAAATACCTCATCTCCTCTCTTTAGCAATCCAGTTCTTCGAATATTTAGACGGATCGATGCATAGAATTTCAGAGCATTGCCACCAGCAGTAACTTCAGATGGACCTCCAAAACCTCCAAAGCTACTCAATTTTGACCTCACCTGTAAAAATGCAGAAAACGCATTGAAATGATTTTCGCCTAACTGATAAATGATCAATTTACTAGTATATTAAAAACTCGTTTCATGGCATCCTAACCTGGCAATAATCCTATATCAATAAAACAAGATATGGAAATTCCTCTTGCCTGGTTTATAAAAATGAGAAGAGTTTGGGAACGGGATAAAGAAGGAGTCAATTTACGCAGAGCCTGGCTCATCAGTCGTGCCTGCACTGCCATGTGAGCATCACCCATTTCACCCTCTAGTTCACTTTTAGGCACTAGTGCTGCTACCTGTTGTCACCAATACATCAAGCTTTAGACAAATGAAGTACAAATGCAGACTGTCAAAGCTGTATCTGTTTAGGATGCCATCTTTTAAGAAACAAATGTGCTGAACCATCACATAAAAGTGAGTAGGCCAGTCTATTAATCATAAAATTGGAGGACGCAGATGGTTGCTACAAGCATGGTAGATTTACAAAGCAAGCTTAGCAGCTCAACATATTCCTCACCTAATTTGTCACTCTATATAAGCTAGTGCCATTTGTCCAATCATAAAGCCCCATTGAAGGCATAGGACAAGGTTTCAGAAATGTTTATGAATATCAGCCATGGCTGAAAGTCCAAAAACCCCGATAATAGATAGACCACATTCAAGCAGGAGAAAGCTTTTCCAAAACTATTATTGAAGATTCTAGCAGATGATGTACACAGTATATTGGGTTCATGCTTTCAACATATAAAGCCTATACTGTAATAGAAAGTGTCGCAGCTTCAATCTCAAGGAGTAATCAGCACAATTGACAAGGTCATAAGTGGCTAATCTGAGATCAGGTTTCAAGCCAAAAAAGAAGAAATGGATTTGCTATAGACGACTTGCACTTATGCAAGCATACAATACCAAGCCTCAAATGGCCGAACTTTCCTATTGAAAAGACAGCTTAGAAGTTCATTCAAAGCATTGGATATAGGAGTACCATGATCTTACAATATCAAAGACATGAGGCGAAATATATGAGACACTATTTCTGAGGAAATAAACGGCAGAAAGCATATGGGCTTTTTATCCTTTTGTACAGTGTTCATGTAACACACATATAAGAAGGATTTTTTGTTGCACCATTGCAGTCAGTACTAAATAAAAAACAGAGCATTACATTCCAAACTGCTATGAGTCTTTCTAGAAAATTGTATCAAAATTATGTTGAGCATGAATTAAATGGCTATGCAAAAATTCACCATCAAACTAAATGCAGAATTACTTGAATTGTTATGGAAGAGAATACTCTCATGCTAAGTACAATTCTATTATAGAGGATCAAATATTCCCAGCAAATATTTATTCAAATTCAATTTCCCTGATAAAGTATAATAGAACCAGACTGCAAGTAGGGAATTATCCTCACACTATCTACCACAATAACATCTACAGAACCACTGCGAATGAAAGTATCAACTAGGCTCAGAGCCTGTTCACCACAATCAGGCTGTGCAAGCAGTAGATTCTCCGTCTTTACACCTATAGCTTCTGCAAGTGATGGATCTAGGGCATGTTCTGCATCAATAAAGACACAATAACCTGCAAAACAATGAAAACAGCGAAGGCAATATAAATCACTACCAGAAATAAAACATTGTATATTATTTATGCCAATATTACCTACTGACTTCTGATAAATTTGTCACTAGATCCCATCCTGCAGATTTATGCTTCGATTATCTCTCTTCATAAATATAGAAATTAATTTACAGGTCTGATAAACCAACTGGCCAAATTTGGGGTTATAACTTATATATATACAACCATCCACAAATCCCCAGTAATCTATTGTCTCCATATACTTTACTAATGGAGAAAATTATTTTATTATGACTAGAGTTTACTCTGCATTTAACGTTCTGCTATTATTTTAATAATTGAAGCTAAACATATAAACAAAGAATGCTATATATTTAATCATTTAATATAGCCAGTTGTTTAAAACATTGGGAAGGGATGTGTCTTACCGGAAACACAACTCCAAGGTCCTGGAAACGTGTTTCTGCATTTTAGAAACGTTTCGTTGAACACAGCTGAAACGTTTCAGTTTTTTCAAATGCAGTATCAGCCGTTTCAAATTTCAACCAGTGTTTCAGCTGTTTTGGTTGGCGTATTGGCTGTTTCAGCTGATGTTTTGGTTGCTAATGTTAGAATTAGGGTAGTAAAGCAGAACAGAAGTATCTTTTAATTTTAACTAGATCTTATATCAATAAAACAAGTCTACACTACTTGGATGGAGAAAACACCCAAGTGTGCCCAGATCTAAGTAGATTAGAATAGATCTGATCTTCAATGCTGGAAAGAAACTTATACAGATCTAAGAGATCTGATAACATAGATAAAGAGTAAGACAGTGGTTCAGATCTATAACGTTGGACTTAGACTTTACATAGATCTACAAATCTAAAACAAACTGATCATAAACAGTTAATCACAATTATAGAAACAAGAGGTAAACTCAATATACAGTTCAGATCTACAAACTGTCAATGCTGATACACAAATCTATATAGA
>ML791110.1:195788-217394 GCA_009831015.1 Picea engelmannii | reverse complement strand
CAAATCAATTTATAAATAGAGAGATTTGGCCTCTCTTAATGATAACTCTCTTTTTGGCTTTATTTCCAAATTTGAAATTCATGAATGATATTCTGAATTTTTGTCTCCTAGTTTCTTGCGTGTGTGTATGTGTGTATTTGATGTATCCTAGCCAAGTCATATCCTAAATTTCTAAAAAATTGTTGTATCCATTTCAGATACCATATCTATATCCATGCAATTTAGGCATTAACGTAAACATTATTTTATAAATCATTGAAGGAGATATAAATATTTATATCACTTTGTGTTAATTATTGATTTGAGTAATGTAATGTTAAATATTTGTGTTAATTATTGATTTGAGGAAATATTTGGTAATGTATAAGTGTTGTAGTTTGTACTTGCACATGGGACACAAGCTCTTTCAGTATTGTGATCAACACTCATACATGGAACCCAAGGTTAAGGTGGAGCTTATTAGACTACTTCAACATGGTGGCTAGCACTTGTACATGGGACCCTGGTTCTCTGGCTTACTTTCGCATTTCGATCAACATGCAACCCTCGTTTATAGTTGTACCTCCTCACAACATGCATCGTGGGTAACACTTTTCTAAGGGGTGTGGAATGTTGGGATCCTCCCTAGGAGCGTAACAAGGGGCCAAAGGGCCCATAGTAGAATAATAATAGCGGAGGCCATTCAATGTAAGGTGGACTAGGTCCACTATGCTTGGTATCATTAAATAAGGCCCAGTATGGTAGTTAGTATTGAATAAATGTAATGGGGCCTCATTAAAGAAGGTCCACTAGGTTGTTAGGAGGTTGTTATGATTAGGGTTCTCATGTTAGTTATAAATAAGGATGGAGTCCTCCTTATGAAAAGTGTGGAATTTATTTTATTTGGAGCTTAGCTCATTGAGAGGTTGCCCAACCTTAAGAGGCATATGAACATGAGTGGATTCCTTTCATAAAAGGATCAATGTTAAGGTGTTTCCCTACCTAGGGGTGTTTTTATATAATCAATTAAAGGAGATTTTTTGTAGTATTATTGGATATCTAGTCTGTGGTAGAATTTTCAGATCTAAGGTACATAACAGTACCAGAACAATGGATCAATTTTATTAACTTAATTGTCAAATGACCAATCCAAGTGATTACATCCACAATTAGAATGAAATAAATTAATTAATTATATTAATGTCCACACACAAACAAAGAAGGTCAATGTGACTTGAAATTACACCTAGCAAATGGAAAAGAACTATGGTAGAATAAAGCCTAGGGATTGAAAAGGTAGCATAACACTAGGATTCTACAACAATGTGAACAAAGTAAACAATGTCAACATAGCAAAAGGGGGTAAACCCAAATATGGGTAGACCTAAACTATAAGACCCAAGCACAATACAAATTACCTTCAAAGGAACATGAAGACCAACACTAGAAGCTCGATGGGTTAGCTTGAGTGGTTGAGTGTTGTGAATTACAAATAGGAGGTCATGGGGTCAAGTCCCAGGGCATATATAATGAAGAAGACATCGTTGGGCCTCACTCAATGTCCCCACAAGGTTAGGTTGCCAAAAATGCAACCAACTAGTTTACCTCTTCTACCATCCTCCCCCACCGCTCTCCCCTCCCATCCGACATTGACCCCAGATCCATGTTCCCCCACATATCCACTTTCTATGATATCCCTGGACAACCCCAGATTCAGGGTACCTCTCTACCGTCCTCATGTTTCTTATTCTCAAACAGTGACATCAGAGAGGTTATTTGGGTGATGAACAACAACAAAGTAGTAGACGAGGAGGTTTTCCCAACAGAGTTCTTTAAGCATGGTCTTTGTCCTCTAGTCTCTCACTTGGTTGATCTCTTCAACCATGTGGTCCATACAAGTTTTCCATCGACATGGTCACATCACATCATTCACCTGATACACAAATCGGGCCCCATCTCGGATCCCAACAACTACAAGACGATCATGGTGGGCCACACGTTCTCGAAGCTCTATGCTACGGTTCTCCATATGAATCTCTCTACTGAGCTTGAGCATAATACCTCAAAGCTAGGGGACAGGCGAGATTCTGACTTGCTCATCAGACCATTGATCACATCTTTACCCTTCAGACCATCATTGAGGAGGCACGACATCGGTCTTCGAAAGTCTACTACTGCCTTGTAGATTTTTGGAAGGCTTTTGACTCCGTCCCGAGAGAAGCCTTGTTTCAAAAGCTCAGAGACATTGGCATCTTCCAGACCTTATCGATTTCCATCATGCGCCTATATGAGTTGATTCTTATTCATCTCCACACAGTTCACGATATGTTCAATTTCATCAGAGAGTACCATTGGGGTTAAACAAGATTTCCCTCTATCCCCCACATTGTTTGGGATTTATATTGATGAGTTAGAATCCTTTCTTCACGAGCATATCCAAGACAGCAATGGGTGCCTCCTCCGCCAAGTACTGATATCCATCCTGCTCTTCGCTAATGACACGGTCCACCTAGCCTCATCTCCAGAGGGGTTACAGAGACAATTGGATGTCTTAGCTCTCCTATGTGATCTTCGACGGTTGACGGTCAACCTGGGTAAAACCAAGGTTATGATCTTCAACGGGTCGAAGAAGACCTTGGACCTTCATTTCTTCTTCAAACGGAAGGAGATTGAGATCACCAAAACCGCTGCAATTCTCAAGACCCCACTTCAATTTGCGAGCGACCTCTAACCTCAAATCAACAAGGGATACAGATCCTTAGCCCTTCTCAAGAGACAGTGTTTCCACCACCATTTTCAAGACATCTCTTCCAAGATATCCCTAATGGACTTCCTTATCCGACCCACTGCTCTATATGGCTCAGAGATTTTGGGGCCTTCTTTACTTGAGTTTGATTGGGCCTCGACTGAGACAGTCGAGACCCTTCTCCTCCGCACATCATTAGATGCAAGCAAACAGTACCTCAGCACATCATCCTAACGGAGTTTGGGGTTGGCCCTTCCGACTTGAGACAGTGTTCAAACTGGTCTCTTTTATGCATCGCACCTAGAGCTTAACTAACTTGGTGAATGGAAGAGATTGGTAAAGTACTTGGTCTATTGTTCTTCAGATACCATTTCCCTCTCTAGTCCTTCGGGTCGAGCTCAAGGTTTTTTAACGGGGGTTTAAGATCTTTTAGAGTCTGTGGGCATTCTGATAAATCGTCTCCCTCCATTGAGATATTCCTTGGACACACTTGGCAACCTCCTACTTACTGAACAAGAGTTGAACAGGATCATCAGAGATGACATTTACAGGCAGTTTATCCAAATGACTTCAGTTAAACCCCCCGGTGGGTTATGCCCAAAGATAACCTTTTACATTGAGCACTTCTTGGAGCTTAGAGACAGGTTCATTGTTAGACCACATTATACGCTCCACCATTGGGTACACGCTCTTTTCATTCCCCAAATCTAGTTCAAAATGGGTTCTCATAACTCCAGCTAGAGACAGAGCACCAGATCGATCGATTAGATAGGATCTGCCAACTATGCCATCTACAGGAGGTCAAGACTAAGGAACACTCCATCTTCCATAGCCCCATCTATTATGAGATCAGGGGGATATTTCATTACTTATTCAGGGGGACACATACCCCCACTGGCTTTTTCAAGTATCCTGACCAGAGGTGCTTAGCTTTATACATATAGGAGGCCCTTAGACTTCAACCTCATATTCTTCAGCCTCCTACTTGACCAAACTCTATCTGACGGATCACTTCCTACTTCATAATGCTACCTCAGGAAGGGGCACTAACAGATAGTCTGATACCAACGCAACTACGAACTCCAGATCAGTGTGGACCTGTGGGATCTTCCCCCATCCCATGAGATTTCAGCAACACGACCAGAACGAAGCCCTTCCCAAGAGAAAAATGAGATCCCCCAAGCGCCATTAGCGTACTACCTCCTCCAGACAACAGCGTAGTAGACGATCCAGGCATACCACCAATTCTCCCTCTAGAAATCTTACTATACTTAGCTTCCTTCATCCAGCCTCAAATGGTAGGAGAAATGGGTCTATCCCATGACAGAACTATCTCACTACTTTTGGTTCATCTTGTTTTTGGATCTTCTCCTCCTATACATCTCTTCAGAGCAGGTCTTTAGGCTTGAGTTCGAGGGTTGTTCATGCCCCAACTTAGATCTCACTCTTTATTATACCTTACTTTACTTTACTTTCTGCATCTTGCCTTTTATAGGAGACCTTTTGGTACTCCTGCTTTCTAATGACAACATTGTACTCAGCAATCCCTTTGACATACTTTTGTGGTCACTAGTCGGACATTAATGAAATTATCTTATCTTATCTTATTATCTTATCTAAAAAAATCTATAGGAGAATGCCCAAGGATGAGAGGGCCAAGATGGACAATCCTTAAAGGAGGCAAGGTGCCTCCCCTAGAAACTCTCAACATCCAAGGTCATGAAACTCTGAAAGTAAAAAGGTAGTTGGTAATGTGCACATGTTGGAGAGAAGCATATTCATAATGCCTGGAAGAAAAATGAGGATACTTGGGATACTTTAGTAGTAGCACAATGAGAATAACGCTATCTCATCCACCTATCTTTGCTTCTTGTGGAATGACAAAATCTGAAGAGTGCTTAGTATCCCAATGTCTGAGATAGGATGAAAAGACATGGTCACCCTGGTAGCCCTCAAGTTGGCCCTAGGGGTCTCCTACAAAGCTACATGTCTTAAGGTGACAGTGTTCCATAGGAAAATAGCTAAGAATCTATGATATAGATCATAGAAGAAGGCATATAGGAAGCCTCTATAGTCTCTATGCAAATAGTGGTATCTCCCCTACAGCTCATAATAGGCGGATCACCCGAAAAATGATGTGCTCCTCATTCTCACCTCCTAGAGACAAAAAAGGCACCATCCCTTCTTATGACAAGAAATATGGTGGTCTGTTTCGACCCACAACAAATGCAAGCAAACCCTCAACTGGCCAACCAAGATCCTTAAGATATGTCACAAATGACGTTGGAGATAGCCAGGTTTGATGATAGTGCCATCAATAATCTATAGAAAATGTTTTTCATAGAAGGTCATTTTGGGGCCAAGAGGTTGTAGGGGAGAGGTCCAAGTAACCTAGATGCATTGTTGGTAAATATCATCTCTGATTGTTCTATTGCTCACGATTTTCCAAAAAAAAAATGCAAGGGTCATCCAACAAGTACTTGAATGGGGATAGCCAATCAATAAAGATGCCAATAAACTAGAGAAGCACATCGGTCTCAAATACTAACGTTCAAGATACTCAATGAGACCTAAAGAAGAAATCCACTCTGATGAACATAGTGACAAGTTTGGGTATCACTTATCACACGAGGTTGAATCACCTACAAACCTTGACCTATGAAGATATAATGTAAGCCTAAAAATAATCCTTAGATGAGGAGGTTGGGCGGTGAACTTGGCATGGATGATACATAGAAGAATCATTTGCTTACACTAGATCATATTGTTGGAAACCTAATCCATTAGGGTTATGGTTATTCACTTGGAATATGAAACGTCACAAGTGATAGGAACAATCATCAGAAATCCAAGAGACCTCTTGGAAGACGAATCTAAAGGTCATAATCATGTATTTATGTGTATCATATTAATGAAAATCATTCAACATTGATCTCCATTCATGCACTTTCTAACAGTGATATCAAAGCGCCTATATTTCTTAGGCCCTGAAATACGCTAGGGTGGTCGTCCATAGAAGGTTAATTATGGGCGCTTCATTTCCTTCCATGCATAGAAACATCTCTCAGTCTGTCCCTTTGGTCAATTCTATGTGCCCGTCAATATTCCATTTCCCGTCGACTCTCTGAATACGCCCAACTCGTCTTTGAATGCCCTTGTTCTCATTCCCATTTGTGTTCCTTCTTAGTCTGCGTGAAATCTTTTGACGGAGTGCTCTCTCTGTGCATTAGGGTTTTGTCCATTCCACTCTCAGGAATTCAATGTCTGAGTTATTCAATGCCCTGCATTTAGTTGTATCGTCGAAAGCCTTGACAGTGTTGGTATTCCCACCTTTGAATCTTATGCACGCGGTTAGCAGAAGAATCCACCCATTGTCATTATGCGGTCTTCCAATAGTTGACTGAACTTGATGGTTGAGAATAGAAGGCCATGGAAACCTACAAATAGTTGTGGAGCACAGAGGATTATGAGGTTCGATGCCAGATTTAAAACCCTCAACTTTTCGACCAATGAGTTCTCCATAAGAAGATGAGCATTTGAAGCTTTGCAGATCAAGATTTGGCGATCAAGATTTGTCCTATCAGGGGTATCTTGATGGTGTTGAAGCATTGACTAGGGTATTCGTTTTTGCAACAACCAGTCACCCAAATCCATTAGATGTTGCTTTGTTGCAACCTGGGAGGTTAGACCGTCTCCTCTTTTGCAATTTCCCTTCTGCACATGAACGGCTCGAGTTCCTATACATCTTATGTGGCTCTGCCCGTGTGGGAAAGAATCAAAATCGGCCACCTTCACTTTGTTCTCCGTTTGGAGCCTTTTCATGATCCATTGGCTCATGTTCTCTTATAAGCATGGGTTCACATTCTCGCAATTGACTCCCACGACCCTTTGTATGAAGACTGACAGGGAACACGCACAATTGTAATAACATTATAAAACGTTATTTCCTTACGACCAAGCACAAGGGAGCGTTCGCACCACGAAAAAGTTGAGCATATCTTATCATATTTACAATCAGATCCATCACATCCTTTGTTCTTTATTGCATTGCAGTTCCCACCTCAGCGCTCCTTGATGCTTCATGCTCACAAATCATAAGAATATATCCCAGATAAATAGTAAACAAGGATATTTCTCCAAAATATTGGATTGAGAAGAATGTTAGTGTTTGTAGCTCCGATAGGTATTTCGGTAAGGGTGTCTACTTGCAAAAATCGACATTAAATGTATCCTATACATTTCCTACAATTCACTTTATTAATTTATTAATAAAGTGAATGTCTTTTTAGTAAAGTGACTTTTAATTAATAAAGTAACTAAGTTAAAGTCACTTAATGATTTAATTAAAAGAGAGTTGTTGATCTCACGATCTAATCTTGACCATTCAGATTAGGTAAATGGCTCAAGTAAAAAATACAAAAGATAGAAAGGGTAAAGAAAAAAGACACAAGGAGAATTCATTTTCACAAGTCACGTGAGGTGAAGGAAAGGAAAAATCTGATATATTTTTCCAGCATTGGCGAGGAAGAGGGGCAGGTACAGCATGTATTTCGAGGCAACGCGGATTTTGAGGTGGCATGAAAATCGAGGCAACACATTTCGAGGCAGCATGAAAATTAAGGCAACACCTATGAGTTGCATTTATTACAGCAATTAGATCCATCCTTAAAGGAGGTTGTACAAGTCGTACGGACAACCTCAATGACCAATAAGCATGCAAATCGTGGCGTTGTAATTTTCAGGTTTGAAGATTTTGGTTGTGGTTTTTCTTTCTCAAAGCCATTTTCCTTGTGAGGGAAGATCTTGTAAGTTCTAAAGATATTTTGAATGATGAACTAATCTAGAAGAGCAGAAATAATTGTGTACCATGTGTGATTGTTTTTCTTGTTTTTCGTTGCATGCAAGAGTTAATAATTTTAGGAAAGTAATTAGATCTGATCTGTTCACTTAGTTATTTAGTTAGCTGATTTTAGAGAAATTAACATGGTATTAGAGCTCTTGCTCTATGAGAAAAGCAGATCTAGTATATTCGATGTAGATTACTTCAACAGGTTAAAGGACACAACCTAGATCAGCCATGTCAGTAACGAGTGTGAAGGTTGAGGATCGACTAGATGGGGTTTCCAACTTCTTTCCTTGGAAAGGAAGAATCTTAGTGATCTTGAAGGAACAAGACTTGTGGGAAATTCTGACCAACCATCCTCCAGCTCCAACGCAGACCTCAGGGGGTACGCCAGCAGTGGTAGACCCAATAGTGCAAGCAGTGTAGGATAAGGATATAAAGGCACAGAGGGTGATCCTTGAAGCCATCAAGGATCATCTAATCTCGCATGTTGCAAAAAAGTGTAGATCTAAGGAGATGCTTGATGCCCTTGTGTCACTCTTTCAAAGTGACAATATGAGTTGAAAGATGATCCTTAAAACCAAGCGCAGAGAATGCAGAATGTCCACCTCAGACAATGTAACCAGCTACCTTATGAGGATCAAACAGATTCGTGACCAACTTGCAGTTATAGGAGAAACAGTACTAGATGCAGAATTAGTGAAAGTTGCTCTGAATGAGTTTTCCAAGGCTTGGGAACCATTCATCATGGGAATCTATGCCAAAGAGAAACTTCCTGAGTGGGAGAGACTTTGGCATGATTGCATTCAGGAGGAGACTCATGGAGGGTCCAGATCTGGCAAGCAAGGAAGAGGTGCAACAGATGACAACTTAGCCCATGTCAGCAAGACAAAGTAGGCAAAGAAAAAGTTGTCAAGAAGGTTGACAGTGACGGAGAGGGATAACAATATGGGCAGACGAGAGATATGAGCAAGATCAAATGTTATATCTGCCATAAGAATGGTCATTTCGCTTCTTAGTGTCCACAAAGGAAGAAAAGCAAGGGGAAGTCGCAGACAATTGTAGCAGCAAAGACACAATTGAGCGAACTTGCATCAAAGTTCGAGAATGATTGTGCACTTGTGTCTTAACTCTCTACCAACACTACTCCCAACGGTGCATGATACTTGGACAGTGGCGTAGCTCACCACATGACAGAGGTTAGAGAGTTGTTAAACAATTTTTCAGAGGATGACTCAGATCTACACATACAACTTGGCGATAATACCAAGTATGAAGTGCGAGGTGAGGGGATAGTGTAATTCCAGCTTGAGTCAGGAGGATCCTTTGATGCACAGGAGCTATTGTATGTACCTGGCCTAAAGAAGAACCTCTTGTCCATCTCAGTCATGGAGGACAAAGGTTATGAGGTTAACTTCCGGAGGGGGCAGGTGTTGGCCAGGAAGGAACCAGTCCAGATGCTGCTATGAGGATTGGAATTCAAGATGGGAACCTTTTTAGACTTCAAGGCCAACCTGCGCAGGAATTGGTGCACACCAGTGAGAGCTTGTGCGATCTACGGCACAGGAGGATGGGTCATCTCCATCACAGATCTCTACCATTACTGAGGCAGATGGTCACTAGGCTTCTAGAATTCAATCTAGACTAGTAGGGTATGTGCAAAGGTTGCGCACTTGGCAAGAATGTCAAGGCATCCTTTCCTGGCAGCGAGACTCGATCCAAGGATATCTTGGATTTGATCCATTCAGACGTTGGCGAGGCTATGTCAATAGCTTCAGTGAAGGGTGCATCCTACTATGCGACTTTCATTGATGACTTCTCCAAGAAGACTTGGATTTACTTCATGAAGACCAAGGATGAGGTCTTCATTAACTTCTAAGCTTTCAAAGCTCAGGTGGAAAACATGACATGAAGGAAGATCAAGGTATTGATGAGAGATAACGGAGGTGAGTTCACTGATTTCTGCAAGGAGGTAGGGATCAAGAGGGAGAAGAATGGGGTTGCAGACAAGAAAAACAGTTCTATCATCAATGCGGTGAAGGCCATGATGCACGACCAGAGCTTGCCTATGTTTATGTGAGAAGAGGCCTGCAATACAGATGTGTATATGCATAACATGAGTCTACACTGGGTACTGGAGGGTAAAACATCGAAGGAAGCATTCACAAGCANTCAAGGTATTGATGAGAGATAACGGAGGTGAGTTCACTGAATTCTGCAAGGAGGTAGGGATCAAGAGGGAGAAGAATGGGGTTGCAGACAAGAAAAACAGTTCTATCATCAATGTGGTGAAGGCCATGATGCACGACCAGAGCTTGCCTATGTTTATGTGAGAAGAGGCTTGCAATACAGATGTGTATATGCATAACATGAGTCTACACTGGGTACTGGAGGGTAAAACATCGAAGGAAGCATTCACAAGCAGCAAACCTGAGATAGGACATCTCAGGATTTTTGGTTGTCCAGTCTACATCCACATTCCTGTGGAGAAGAAGACAAAGTTGCAGCCTTCAAGGGAGAGAGGCATTCTTGTGGGGTACAACGAGGATTCGAAGGCCTACAAAGTGTTCTTGCCAGATCAGCGCAAGACAGTGGTGAGCCAAGATGTCATGTTTGAGGAGAACTTGGCATCTAGGAAATCTCACAACCTACCAACAATTGCAGAGGTTCCTCAACAGGAGGAACCAAAGGAGGAGTCGAGGGAAGAGACTTCCAGTGTAGGGAGCCAAACTCTAGTGGAGGTGGAGCAGCAGACAGCTCCTTCGACTTCAATCAGGAGGCCCAAGTGGTTTGAGCAGACCTTGCGGGATGCTCAAGAGCATGTTGAGCCTACCAGGTCCACATTTAGGGAGAGAAGACCTCCGTGGAGATTTCCGCAATATATGGCTTTGATGACCAACATCATAGACTCAAATCCCTCCAGCTTTGAGGAAGTAGCCATCCAACAAGTGTGGAAAGATGCCATGGTGGAGGAGCACAACTCCATCATGAGGAATGATGTTTGGGAGATTGTGCCAAGACCAGAGGGGAAGCCAGTTGTGACTTCCAGGTGGCTTTACAAGGTAAAGCATGCAATAGGTGGCAGTGTGGAGAAGTACAAGGCCAGATTTGTGGCTCGTAGGTTTTCTCAAAGAGAGGGAGTAGACTACAAGGAGACTTTTGTTCATGTAGCCAGATACCCGTCTATTTGAGCAGTTATCTCTATAGCTTATGAGATGGGATGGAGCATCCATCAAATAGATGTGAAGACCTCCTTCCTCAACAACATCATTGAGGAAGAGGTCTACATTGAGCAGCCATCGGGGTTTCAAGTCCATGACATGGAGACACATGTATGAAGGCTTAAGAAAGCCATGTATGGACTCAAACAGGCACTCAAGGCCTGGTACTCTGGATCGACAATTATCTGCAGGACATGGGCTTCACCAAGAGTGAGCCACATCCCAACCTATACTTCTTGTTGGTTGGATCCGAGATCCTCATCTTGGTGTTGTATGTGGATGATCTCATACTGACAGGTGCAGAGAGTCTGATTGTTGATTGCAAGTCAAATCTAGCGTCAGAATTTGAGATGAAGGATATCAAACCAATGCATCATTTTCTAGGACTTGAGGTTTGGCAATGATCAGGTGAGATCTTCCTCAAACAAGGGAAGTACACTTTAGAGATCCTGAAGGATAGCAGACCGATGGCCACTCTGATGGTGACCAACCTAAAGAAGATTGAATCTTCAACTTCAGAGTTGGCAGACTCCAACCAATACAAGCAGTTGATTGGCTCGTTGATGTATCTGGTCAACACTCGACCAAATATTTGTTTTGTTGTCAACACCTTGAGCCAATTCATGGTGGAGCTGAGGAAGGTTCACCGGGTGGCAGCAAAGCACGTGCTCAAATATTGCAAGGCACACTAGGATATGGATAGCAGTACCCCTTTGGAGATTGTATAAGGTTGCAGGGGTTCTTTAATTCATATTGGAGAGGCAATGATACAGATCAGAAGAGCACCTTTAGGCGTTGCTTCAGTTTGGGGTCAGCAGTCATTTCTCAGTTCAGCAAGACGCAGACATCAATAACACTGAGTTCAACAGAGACAGAGTATATGGCGACTAGTCTAGCTAGTTGTGAAGCCATCTGCCTTCGCAAGCTACTCACGGGATTGTTTGGTCATGACCTTGAGCCAACAGTGATCCACTGTGATAACCAGAGTTGCATCAAACTCTCGGAGAATCCAATGTTCACGACAGGTCAAAGTAAATTGAGATCAGGTACAACTTCATCAGAGACAGGGTGCAGAAGGGAGCAGTTCAACTCTAATATATTCCTGCAGAGGAGCAGTTGGCAGACATTTTCACCAAACCCTTGGTCATGGGCAAGATCGTCTTCTTCAAAGACAAGCTTGGAGTGGTGGAGAATACCTTCCTCGCTAAGAGGGAGTGTTAGTGGTTGTAGCTCAGACAGGTATATTCATAAGGGTGTCTACTTGCGGAAATCGTCATTAAATGTATCCTATACATTTCCTAGAACGTCTTTTTATTAAAGTGACTTTTAATTAATAAAGTGACTAAGTTAAAGTCACTTAATCATTTAATTAAAAGAGAGTCGTTGATCTCAAGATTTAATCTTGACCATTGAGATTAGGTAAATGGCAAAAGTCAAAAATACAAAAGACAGAAAGGGTAAAGGAAAAAGACGCAAGGAGAATTCATTTTCACAAGTCATGAGAGGTGAAGGAGAGGAAAAATCAGATCTGATTTTTCCAACATTGGTGAGGAAGAAGGGCAGGAACAACACGTATTTCAAGGCAACGCAAAAATTGAGGTAGCATGTATTTCGAGGCAGCACAGATTTCGAGGCAGCATGGGTGAAGGACATTTATTACAGCAATCAAATCCGCCCATCAAGCAGGCCGTACAGGCCATACAAACAGCGTCAGTGATCAGCAAGCACGCAGATAGAGACACTGTAATTTTCAGGTTTGCAGATTTTGGTTGTGTTTTTTCTTTCTCAGAGCCATTTTCCCTGTGAAGGGAGCTCTTGTAAGTTCTTAAGATATTTCGAACGATGAACTGATCTGGAAGAGCATAAATAATTGTGTATTGTGTGATTGCTTTTCTCGTTTTTCACTGCATACAAGAGTTAATAATTTCAGCAAATACTTAGATCTTATCTGTTCACTTAGTTAGCTGATTTTAGTGAAATTAACAAAGTAAAGGCAACATTCGATCAAATAATGACAAGTTGCATTAAGTCGCGAATTTCAAGTTTTATTCTCACTGAACCAGCGAGCATGTTCTAACTTGTTGGGATAATTTTTTTGAGTTGGGGGAAACCAGGTATACCAACATTGTGCTTGAGCTTTAGCATAATATCAGGATATCATAGCTTATGCCGACAGCTTCAGAAATTTCTCTGGCAGGCTGCCTCATAACAGTTATGTGGGTAACTATTCAACTTTACCCAACGACCTTGGTACTCCTCAATTCTTGACCTTGCAAAACCCTTGGAAATCTATGTACCTGTCAAAAATCTGTTATTGTTTTGGTTGTGGCTGGTGATCTCCCTCCATTTGTGAAGGCAAATATGGTACATCTATTGACCAGCTTGAGAAAGTGGCATCAGTTGGGTATTGATCATAGTTTCCTTGTGTGTATGCATTTGAATGATAGCTTCTTGTATAGTTTCCTCCACATCTCTTACTTTCTCTAAAATGGTAATCTGTTCCGGTTCATTTCCAATATACCTAGATGATCACGAAGCATGGTAGACAGTGATGAAGTAGACAACAAACTCCTCGGTTGTACCCTCTTCATCTTTCAGTAGCTTAAGAGTGTCTTTTTGCAAGTTTAATTACATTGTAAATGGGTGCATTTTCGGTAGAAGCCACACCCTACATTTGTGGACATTGAATGTTAAAGGGTGGAGTTGCAAGAAACCCTTTAAGGTCTAAGTCATCTTTAAATGGCTCGAATTGATGAACTATTTGAGTTACTAAACACTCTAATACTCTCTACTGTCGATAATATAGTCACAATTGACAAAGCAACTCTTTACTTTATTCTAACTTGTTTGCAAGTTTCGCAAGCCAAAGAAAAATTGCTTCAAATTCAGAGTCAGCTTCTTCCTGATGAACTTCAACAAAAGAATCTTCAACATTCTTAACTTGTCCTTGTTCATAACAACCCTTTTTTCGATGATGATGATTCATATTAACAACCAGTGCAAGAGCAACTAAGTGAGCCAACTTCAAATGAAGATGAAGTTGTGCATGAAAAAGTTCAGCTTTCTCTTTCCAAGCCAATCATTAGACCTTGAGAATAAATCAGAGACAATAAGCATAGATCATGTATCGGATATGAAAAGGAATTTACCTTTCATATTCCAGATTATTCATATTCCAGATGAAAGTTCATATTCACCTGCTCCAATTCAAGAGCAGATTCCTAAATGCCAACATTGTCATCAAGTTAGCGATATGGAGGATCAGTGTTTTGATCTTCATCCTTGTGAGCATTGTGGAAAGCATAAACAAATGTTCCAAACGCAAGAAATCTGCAAGAGCAAAGAATCGATATGGATGGATCACTTCTTGGCAATGGTCATCAACAGCCAAGAAGATACATCGGTCATACTAAAGAATTCATTCTTAAGTATTGACAAATCTTGTAGTAGAAAGATTTTCATCTCCTCGTCGTGTACCTGACAGGGGGGGTAATATCAGTGATTGACAGTTAGGCTTCAAGTTTCGAAGTCCTATCAATCGAGCAAGAACAACTGAGCCAGCGTCATAGCTAGATTCCATCAGCATGATTTGGTTTGTGATCTTCCTTAAACCACCATTTAGTAGAAGACATCAACTTCTGCTGGACAACAATTTGTGGTCATCTTAAACCTTCATTTCATAGAATACTTACAGCTTCTGCTAGACAACAGTTTGTGGTCATCTTTAAACCTCCATTTGAGAGCACTTCCAAATAGCAGAAGACATTGACTTCTAGCTAAATTAGGAAATGTTCCATGAACCAATGAGCCTTAGAGCCAAGTTCCAGGGTTTATGGTCTTCCTTAAACTACCACCTCTATTTAGTAAAAGACATCAACTTATGTCGGCCATTTGGTTTGTGGTCATCCCAAAACCACCAGATTCAAAGAGCACATTCAGCCATCAGTAGCTATCCACTTCCAGATTTCAACTCTCTTCTTGGACTCACATGCACTCCTTTGAATTAAGGGGGGGAATGTTGGAAACCTAATCCGTCCTTTAAATTAAGGGGGGGAATATTGGAAACATAATCTGTTAGGGTTATGGTTATTCACTTGAGAAGAAATATGAAACGTCACAAGTTATAGGAACGGTCCTTGGGAGTCCAAGACCTCTTGGAAGATGAATCCAAAGGTCACGATCATGTATTTGTATATGTATCTTATTAATGAAAATCATTCCACGTTGATCTCCATTCATGCCCTTTCCAACACATTTGTTTAAGTATGATATAGTTTGAACCCTCTCAATACGTGCCCAGTCCATAAATCCTAAATAGGGGCCCCAAACCTCAAATCCATAAAAAGAACTATAGGTTTAATGATTGAAGGCGCTCCTTCAAAGGTAATTCCTAGAAATATTTCTAAGAGCATTGGTGCTTTAAGACAGCAAGTGGAGCCTACCCCTAAAAAGGAATGAATGGGAGGCATACTTCAAGTTAAGGAATGGATCAATATATAACACCCCCAAACAAGTATAGGCATCTGCGATCTCAATCGGCTCTCCCTTATAGGAGAATTGAAAATTGGACAAAGCATCCCTAGAACTATTAAAGATTGAAAGAATTTTAGGGAAAAAGAAAAACAGAGATATCTTTTCAAAATGAACTCAACAGTACAAACAAATCAGCACTTTTAAAAACAAAATCTGAAGTAGATAATATACTGAAAATATAAGACTGAATATGAAAGAGAACAGACTTAATCTAAGACTGATCAACAACTGAAAATAACATTTCTGGATATTGAACTAAGCTAGAAACATAGGTAAACCATAGAAGAATTAGATCTGAATTTTACCTTTAGTAAAACAATTAAAGATGTACCTGAAGTTAGATGCTGCCCTCTTTAATATGCCCAGAAATTTTTTGTTTAAAGATCATGGATCAAAACCCCAAGGGTTTGATCTCAACCATGATCTTAAGTGGACTGTTTTGCCAAGGAGGACTCAAGGACAAATAAAAGGGCTGATACAGAAGCTAAAACAATTCATCCAGAACTGTCCACATTGAAATGCTACAGCCAAATAGGGCTTGTCAAACCCTACACAGTTCTGGTTAGAAGATGCCAGCAACAAGAGAGGAGGTATCAAGGACTGCCAGTAAGACAGTGGCAGCCTTAAGGCACCCAACAGCAGCCTAGAATGCGGCAAGAAGAGGGCCGCAGCATGCACCTATAGCAGCGGCAATAAAGAACAACAGAGAGAGGGGCAGCAGCACACTGGAACAGCAAAGAAAGGGGCAGCAGCACACCTAGGCAGGCAGCAGCACACTGGAACAGCAAAGGAAGGGGCAGCAGCACACTATAACTGAAGTTCCCAGCCAGCAAAATAAAAGAAACCAAGGAATCCACACCAAGATAAGACTGAGGTAGCCGCAGCAAACTCAAGCAAAGGAGAGGAGAGAAAGATGTGTGTTAGAATGAGAGGGGTAGGTCCTCTTTTATAGTTTAGGAGAGGGGTGAGGTTAGGTTTTAATACTTAAAACAAATGATAAATGACATTTTTAATTAATAAAAAATATTAATTAAAAAATCAAATAAGTCAAAGTGGCCTATAAAAACCCAACACTACATCAAGCAAGAAGGGAAACGAAATCAAGCAAGGGGGGGACTTCAAGATAAGGTCAAAGGGGTCCTCTTCAATGGCAGACATGTCCACATAAGTCTCATGATAGCTTATAAACTTTTATCATCACTGCATAAGAGGAAACATCCATGATGTGGTCATGTCCATCTTCGTGGTTGCTCCTAGGTCTCATGGACCATCCCAAGAGAGAGGAAGAAGATCACACATCATCACATCTTGGTACACAACCAAGAACTACCTCGTCCAAGTCCAGGGTACCCCAGAACACATCTAGGGGCCCTAGAACACCTCTAGGGTCTTTTCATCCACCAAGGTACAAGACCAAGGATCAACCCAAGCGTTTAAGCAAGGATTCCTTGGAACACATCCAAGGGCCCTAGAACACATCTAGGGACTTACATCATCAACCACCAAGGAACACATCCAATGATTAATCCAAGCACCAAGCAAGGATTCTCTGGAGCACATCCAGGGGCCCTAGAACACATCTAAGGACTTACTGCTTGGTCCTTGACCAAGAACCCCAGTATTACACTGGGGGCACTCACTAGTGTATTTTGCCATGGCTCAAACTACTTGGTCCCAAACCAAGAACCCCAAGATTGTATTGGGGGCCCTAGATCTCAGCTAGGGTCTTATGCCATCCTCCCGGAGAATGGCTCTTGCAGTTGCACTAATTTCAACACTCCCTCTCAGCAAGAGAGGCATTCTCAGCAACACCAAGCTTGTCTCGAAAGTACACAAACTTTGTCAAAGAAAGAGACTTGGTCAAAATATCTGCGATTTGTTCCGCCGTCGAAACATATTGAATATTGAGAATGTTCTTCTGCACCATGTCCCAAACATAGTGATATTTCATCTCAATGTGTTTCGATCTGTCATGAAACACCAGATTCTCGGAGAGCTTTATATTGCTCTGGTTATCACAGTGGATTACTGTGGGTTCCAACTCAGCACTGAAGAAAGTCTGAGAGTAGCTTTTAGAGCCACATTGCTTCTCTACTAGCAGCACTTGCAGCAATGTATTCTGCCTCTGCAGTGCTCTAGGCTATGGAGCCTTGTTTCTTGTTGGACCAGGAGATCATAGTTGAACCCAAACTGAAACAATATCCGGAAGTACTCTTCCAATCCACTGTACTACGCATCCAATCTGAATCTGTAAAACCATGAAGCATTACCCCTCCACTGAAAGTATATCTGAGCCCATAGGCTATAGTTCCCCAAACATATCTGAGAATATGCTTAACAACAGCCATATGAATATGTTTCGGTTCACACATGAGCTAGCTAAGGGCATTCACTGGATAACAAATGTACGGTTTGGTATGTACTAGATACATCAAGGACCCAATGATCTGACGATATATGGTGGGTTCTTCTGAATCTAAACCTGTAGCTTGATCTTGTAACTTCTTCAGGTTAGAAATCATAGGTGTGGACATGGACTTACAGTCCAACATGCCAAATCTGCGGAGCACATCAACTGCATACTTGCTTTGTGAGAGAAAGATCTCACCTAGTTTCTGCCACACCTCTAAGCCAAGAAAGTAATGCATAAGACCCAAGTCTTTCATTTCAAATTTTGTTGATAACTCCCTCTTAGTCTAAGCTATAAGAGGTTCTTCTCCGGTAAGGAACTGATCAACATGTCAAATCTGTGGAACACATCAACTGCATACTTGCTTTGTGAGAGAAAGATCTCACCTGGTTTCTGCCACACCTCTAAGCCAAGAAAGTAATGCATAAGACCCAAATCTTTCATTTCAGATTCTATTGATAACTCCCTCTTAGTCTAAGCTATAAGGGGTTCTTCTCCGGTAAGGAACTGATCATCCACATATAAAACCAAGATAACATGATGATTCTGCACAACCTTTATATAAAGATTGGGATCTGTTATGCTCTTAGAGAATCCAAGACTCTGTAGAAAACTATCAATTCTTCCATACCAAGCTCTCAGAGCTTGTTTCAATCCATACAAGGCTTTATTGAGTTTGCAGACATGGGATTCTTTCCCATGGATTACGAAACCCTCAAGTTGCTCGATATAAACCTCTTGCTCAACTTCACCGTTAAGAAAGGTAGTCTTAACATCCATCTGGTGAAGTTTCCAATCAAAAAATAAAGCAAGAGATATAATGATTCTGATGGAAGTATACCTAGCAACATGAGCAAAGATCTCGTCATAGTCAATTCCTTCTTTCTGAAAGAAGCCACGAGTCACAAATCTAGCTTCGAATTTTTCAACACTGCCATCTATTGCATGCTTTATTTTGTACAGCCATTTAGAGGTTACCACTAATTTTCCATGAGGTCTTGGGACCACTTCCCATACATCATTCTTTAATATTAACTCGTACTCTTATATCATGGCATCCTTCCACACTTTATGTTTGGAGGCTTCTTCAAAGGTGGAAGGTTTTGAGTCAATCACAAGATTTAACTGCGCTATTAGGCTATAGTACTTATCAAGTTTCTTGCTTTCTCTTAAGGTACATTTAGGTGCTGCATGATTTTCTGCTTCCTTTAGAATTTCCCAGCACCAAGTTGGCTTCCATTTAACAGGAGGTTTCTCTAAGGTAAACTCGATAGAATCCCTTGAAAGATCCACTTAAGGCTTGATGGTCTCCTCCCTCTGCTCATCTAGAACGGGTGTATCTGAAGGTTTCGAAGATGGAGCATCATGCTCCTCTGTATCACATGGAAGTTCTCTGGAACGACGAAAGGTTGCTTCTTCATGAAAAGTCACGTCTCTACTGACCTCAGTGAACTTTTTCCCTAGTACATAAATTATGTATGCCTTTGAGGTTTCACTGTATCCCACAAAAGTTCATTTCTTTCCGAAGGGCTCTAACTTAGTCCTCTGTTCTTTTGGTATATGAATGTAGATTGGACTGCCAAATGATCAATTGAAGGCTTCTTACCAGTGAAGACTTCTTCTTGAGCTTTCTCTTCAAGCGATTTATGAGGACACCTATTATGAATGTAGACTGCAGTGCTTGTGGCTTCGGCCCAAAAAGATAAAGGTAGATTATGATCATACATCATGGCTATGGCTGCTTCACAAATCGTTATGTTCTTTCTTTCTGCAACCCCATTCTGCTGGGGATTATAAGGCATAGTCAGCGCCCTCTTAATCATTGAAGCCCGACAGAGATCATCGTACTTGAGGGAGACAAATTTTTTTCCATTGTCCGTTCTGAAAACACGGATGTGTCTACCTATCTGATTCTCAACAAGATTCTTAAATCCTGAAATTTGTTGAAAGACTCATCTTTAGTCTTTAAAAAATAAATCCAAGTTTTACATGAACAATCATCAATAAAAATGATACAATAAAGACAACCATTCATAGACGAAGCAGTCATAGGTCCACAATGCACACAGAGCAAAATGAATAAGATCTAAAATGCCATTAGTTTTTTTATTATTGTGAGGGTAAGCTTTCTTTGTATTCTTACCAAGAGCACGGCCTCTACAAACACTATCATGCTCAAATGAAAAAACCAGCATACCTGTTACCATCTTTTGCAAACCTGGGAGTGCATTGTAGTTAAGATGTCCAAGCCTTTTGTGTCATAGCTCACAGAGGTTTATCATCTCGTGGGCTAATGCTTGAACAACTTGACCAGTCATTTTGTAAAGTCCACTCTCTTGAGTTTCGATGGTCATGGCTGAGCTCAAACTCCCATTTGAGGGCCACATGAGAGCCTTCCCTTTGAAGAAAGCTATTGAGTACCCTTTGCTTCCTAGCACTGTAACTGAGATGAGATTTTTCTTTAATAGAGGAACAAAGAATTCCATCGATATGAAATACATTACCCGTCTGAAGCTGAAAAGATGTTGATCCAAACCCTTTGATGTCATAGGTGCCATCATCACCCAATTCTACCTTCACATTGAACTTCTTATCCCGATAGTTTACAAGATTTTGTTTGAATCCTGTCATGTGTTTGGAGGCCCCGTTGTCCACAAACCAAACATCCTCCGACTTGATAATGTCGGAGAGGGATGAGATAAGATAGCATTCTTGACGTTGTTCTTGCTCTTTAGTGGCTGCCCTGGTTCTTCTTCTTTGAGGTTCTTCTTCCTCAGTTGCAACTGAGGCATGAAATTTGCTTCTCTGCTTTCGCTGTGAAGGAGGGTTCCTGCAGTCTTTTGCATAATGACCTAGCCTCTTACAGTTAAAGCATCTTATTTTGAGATAAATGAGAGTGAAAGCGAGATTAATTACCTTGGGGTTTCTTACCTTTGCCTTTGTGCTAAGGAAACTTCTTCCATCTCTTGGCTTTGATAGAAAGAGCATGGTCTCTTATCGTTGACGGCTCATTTCTGCTTTTGAGTCTACCTTCTTCTTCCAAGCAATCATGCCATAATCTCTCAAAGTTGGGTTGAACTTCTCTTCCGTTGATCGACGAGAGAAAGGTCTCCCATGAGTCAGGGAGGCCATCAACTGGAGTTTGCACAAGGTCATCATCATCCACTGCAATTCCAATTGTTGTAAGTTGATCTTTGGTTTGAGAAATCTTGGAAAATAAGGTAGAGATAGGTTCGTCATTTCCCATCTTTAATGTACGTAGGTGTTTCTTCAATTTCCTCTTCTGAGTTGGAGCCTTCTTTTCATAAAGATTTGCTAGGGCATCAAAGCATTCTTTGGTTGTCCTTAGATGACCAATGAGGGGCATCATGTTGTCCTTAACTAAATCAAAAATGATGCTTTTAGCTTTGGCCTTCCTCTTCTTATATGTTGCCCTGCATGTATTTGAAGTGGGTTCTTCTATCACCCTGGTAACCAACTCATCCAAGTCACCCTCTTCTAGTATGTTGAATACCCTAGCCTTCCAAGCATTGAAGTTGGAGGCCCCTTCAAGCCTATCTTCTACTTTGACTAAAGATGAAGCCATGCTTGTTTAAAGATAAAAAAAAAAGTCTTATTGTTGATCTGCAAAACAAACCCTAAAACAAAGATCTACGCAGGCTCAAAAGTCTGCCACTAGTGAGCTCTTTTCACGCCCTAAGCTCTGATACCATGAAAGAATTTTAGGGAAAAAAAAACAGAGATATTTTTTCAAAATGAACTCAAAAGTACAAACAGATCAGCATGTTTAAAAACAAAATCTGAAGTAGATAATTTACTAAAAATATAAGACTAAATATGAAAGAGAACAGACTTAATCTAAGACTGATCAAGA